>PVIR01002260.1:0-26176 GCA_004026965.1 Petromus typicus
TTTTTAGGTTTTTGGAGACAGGGTCTCACTTTGTGGTTCAGGCTGGCCCTCAGCTCAGCCTCAAACTCACATCACAATCCTCCTGCCTCTGCCTCCCGAGTGCTGGGATTACAGGCGTGAGCCACCACGCCTGGCACTGTGGTATGTGGTACTGGTTGCTGCTGGGTGTGGGTCTCCACACCCAGTATTGTTATGTGGTTACCCGGGGAATCGAACCCGGGTCCTTGCGCTTGCGAGACAGGCGCCGGAACCACTGAGCTAACTCCCCAGCCCAAAATCATTTATATTTAAATGGACATACCTTGAGGATATCCTCATAAGTGAAATAAATAGGTCACAGATACGTACATATTGCATCTTTTCTCTGATGTGAGAAAATAAAGATGTAAATGAGTCCTAGAATTGTATGTTATATATTGTGAAATAGAAAATGCTTAAATTAAAATAGGGTGAAGGGGGGAAAATAATGAGATTATAACAAAAAAGTAAGGAAACAAATTTTATGTATATGGGGGAGCGGTAGGGTGGGTAGGGCTATGAGGAAAAAAAATGAGAATTAAGTTGTGTCTTATACTGGTACAAATCCCCATTATGGAGTGCAATCATGATGCGTATATGTAAGGTACCAATAAAGATAATAAAAAATATTATGCTGCTGTAAACGTGAAAATGCATATATTGCTGTAGTATAATGCTTTTAATTCTTTTGGGAAGATATCAACAAGGGGAACAGCTGGGTCAAATGAACTTCTAGTTTTAGTTTTTTGGAGGAATCCCCACGCTGATTTTCACAGTGGCTGCACCTGTATACATTCCTACTAAGAGCGGAGAAGGATTCCTTTCTCTCCATATTCCTGTCAGCATTTGTTATTGATTTCTTGATAATAGTTATTCTTTCTGCAGACGGAATCTCACTGTTATTTTAATTTGCATCTCTTGAATGACCAGTGATGTTGAATGTTTTCATATATTTATTTTCTATTTATTCCTCTTCATCTGAAAAGTGTCTATTCATTTAAAATGCTCATTTTTGGATTAGGTCTTTAAATTTGGGGGGGGGTTGGTTTTTTGAACCATCTATATGTTCTAGTTATTAGTCCTTTATCTGAGGAATAACTAGAACATTTTTTTCTACTCTGTGAGTTGTGTCATTCTATTGATCGGTTCTTGTGCAAAAGCATGTTAATATGATGTGATCTCAGTTGTTGATTCTTTGTAGTATTTCCTGCGCAAGTGGAATTTTATTCATAAAGTCTTAGGCTATACCTTTATCTTCAAGAATTCTACCAACTCTATCTTACAGCAGATTTAGTGCTTCTGTTTTAATATTGAGATCTCTGATCCATTTCAATTTTAGTTATGTGCATGGGTCTAGGTTTATTCTTCAGCATGTAGAAAACCAGTTTTCCTCTCACTACTTATTAAAGAAGCTATCTTTGCTCCAGCTGAGAGTTCTGAAATTGTTTCTGCATCTTCCATTCTGCTTTATTGAACCTTGGGTCTCTTTTTTGCCAGCACCATGCTGTTTTTATCATAGTAGTTTTGCAATACAATTTCAAGTCAGGGTTGGTGATGCCCCCCTATCTTGCTCTCACGGCCCAGAATTGCTTTTGCTATTCTAGGTCTCTTCTAGTACATATGAGTATTAGGATTATTTTCTCTAATTCTTTTGAGGTATGGTATTGGTATTTTTATCAAGATGGAATTAAATCTGATTAATAATTTTAGAAGCACAGTCATTTTCACTATATTGGTTCTACCTACCCAAGAAGAAGGGGCATCTTTCCATACTCTGATATCCTCTTCAGTCATTTTTGGAGTACTATAGTTTTTGAGGAGAAAGTCCTTTACTTCGTTAGACTAATTCCCAAGTATTTCATTTTTAAGCCATTGTGAATGGTATGGTTTCCCTAATTTCTCTCTCACTGAATTTTTTTATTCACATACAGCAATCCTACTGCTTTTGACACTGAATTTGGTTATTAATTCTACAAGTATTTTGGTGGAGTTTTGGGATCCTCTATTTAAACTATTGTATCATCCACATATAACAATAATTTCACTTCTTTTCCTATCCTTATTCTTTTTGATTCTTTCTTTTGTCCAATACCTCTAGCTAATGTGTCCAAAATCATATTGAACAGTAGTAATGGTAGACATCCTTGTCCTGTCCCTGACTTTGGAGTAAAAGCTTTCAATATTTGACCATTCAGTATGATTTTAACTGTTGGTTTGTCATAGATAGCTTTTATCAGACTGAAATAAAGACGCTCTGTCCCAGTTTCCTGTAGGGTTTTTATCCTCAAGGGTGTTGGGTGTTTTGTCTCAGCAATGAGATGAATAACTGAGACAGAGACCCTGGTAGAGATTATATTTCTTTCTCAGTTTCCAGACTTGCTCCTCCTCTAGCAAGAGAATCTATCTGTTGTAGTTTAGATCTTAAATATCCCCCATTCATTCTGTGTTAAAGGCACTACTGGGAAACTTCAGGAAGTAGGATCTACTTGAAGGGAGCTGGTCACTAGAGTGTGCCTCTGAAGGAGATGTCAGGGCTCTGACCCTCTCCTTTGTCTGTTCACTTCCCAGTCCCCAGAAGGTGAATGACTTTGCTCCACCATGTGCTTCTGCCATGATGTGCTGCCTTACTACAGGCACAATGTAACACAGTCACGCAACCATGGACTGAAGCCTGTAAAACCAGCAACCAGAGTCAAAGTTTCTTTCTTTATGTTATTCATGTAAAGATTTCATCACAGCAACAGAAAACTGGCTAATATACTGTTTTACTAAGTTAATAGGAAATCAGGCTTACAGCTTTTCCTAATGCAAGCCACATCTTCTTTGCCTTTCTCTCATCTGCATTTACAATTTCTGCGCATCAGCACTGCAGACCTATCTCTGCCCTTCCACCTGCAGAAGGATCCTCACCTACACATCCACAGAATTTGTGTTTATGCTTCCCTTGTGTTCCTAGATGATAAGTGTGGCCAATTTTTTTATTGACAGATGAGCTGGCTTTACGGGAAGGATTAAAAGAGTAAGATGCCCCAGTGTAGGCTTGGTTCTGAGGTTTATTTTCAATCCAGTTTTTATCTAACAGCCTTGGACTTGGGAGACAGCAAGATGTTTTTCTGTTCATCAGAATATCATTTCTCATTTGTCTAACAATAGTTGCACACAGTACCCACTGAGCAAAGCACTATACTGAAAGGATATGGGATGGAGAGATTCTGCATCTCCTTTGTAATCTCTACTGTGTAACACTTCCTTACTTCTTTCCCTTCTGGTTGTTTTTTTTTTTTTTTCCCTAGCACACTACTGGAGACTGAACTTAGGACTTTCATGCTGAGCTACATCCCCAGCCTTTTTTGAGATAAGGTCTCTCTAAGCTACCCAGGTGGGGCTCAAACTTGCAGTCTTCCTGTCTCAGATACTCAGAGTGCTAGGATAACAGGATGTGTCACCACACCCAGCTATTTCCAGAGACCTTCCTATAAAAGTTTTATTATGTTTCACCTAAAGCATTACAGTTGTAGCCTGAAGGTGCATCTCCCTGAAGGAATTACAGGACATCATTGTTTTTTAACTTGCTGACAGTAATAATAAATATGTGTTAGGCGATCAACTCTCTGAAAATTTTTTCCACATGTATTATCTCAATGTCCTCTCAACATTGAAAGGAGCACTATTTTCTCCCTTTGCAAATGAGGGAACCAAGTCTCAGAGAGGTCACACAGTTTGCCCTTAAGTCACACAGCTAAAATTTTTTTTAAATGTAGAAAGTGGTTCTCTGGCATCAGCGCTCTGGATACATCCCTACAGTGGCCAGTGAATAGCCCACGGTTTTGAAATGGAGAAAAGGGTAAAAGGAAAGGAAAGTGGAGGGAAACTAAACTTGGAACTTGATAACCCATGGGTGAGGATTCTTCCCTAACACCTGGGCAATGGCAGAGAGCTGAAAGATGAGGCTCAGTTTTAGAAGCTCAGTTTTTAAAAAATCTATAAAATTATAAAAATTTGTTATAAAAATGTGTTATAAAAAAATTGAGCAGTTGGATCAAGGGAGTGAATGACACATTAATCTAGAATTGCTGGTAGCCGTCTTAACACCATGAAGGGATGGCCTGGGTGAAAATGAAGATCACATTGAGAAAAAAGAAATGAGATTAGGCAGAGAGAAAACAAATGCTTATCACATCGTTGAGCCCTGGACTGAGTTATGCCCGCAGGTCCACCTGTTTTCTAAAATTACTTGGATGAATTGTGATCCAATTCTTCCACAGACTGGACCTAATAATTTAAAGATCACCTATGAGCTGTTAAATCTTCTCCTGAACTTCAATTATATGAAATTATCAGAGCATTGAGCCTGAAGGTTGCAAAGACAATTCAAGTACATTGAAAGAGGAGTAACAGAAGCCGTAGAGGCCACAGAGTCACCCTGGTCAGCCATCACTGCAGATAGCAGAGCTGACCAATGGCTTCCCACCATCACAACTTTGTATCTAGGGCAGCATTCCACAGAGTCCTGCTCCCACCGGGCTGCTCTGGCCAGTGACTGGCCACTGAATACGGAAGGGCCAAGGGCTACTGAGCCTGAGCCCCTTTGGCTGCCTCAGGATTCCTCTAATGAGCAGCTGGCACTTTGGTCGTGCACATGAGCATGGTGAAAACTTTCCCAGAGCTGCACTGTGATCTGAGGTTCTTCCTGCATTGTTCATTGTTCTGTATCCTTTCCCAGACGTCAAACATGTATAGGTGAAATCTCTCCCCACTGAGTTCTGTCTCTTCTCCTCTACCTCTCATGGGAATTTTCCCCAAGTCAATCTCTCATATCTTCTCTTAGTCAGTCTGACTGCTGTAACAATGTACCAGACAGTGGGTGGATGAAGCAACACACACTGGCTAGAAAAGTCTGAGGTGAAGATGTCAGAGTAGGGGGATTCTGATGAAGGTGCTCTATCAGGTTGCAAATGGCTTATTTCTCATTTGCATCCTTCTATGGCAGAAACAGTAAGGGAGATCTCTGAAGTCCCTTTTATAAGGGCACTAATCTCATTCCAAGTGCTCCATCCCTTGTGACCTAGTCACCTGCCAAAGAACTCATCTCCTAATACCATCACTCTGTGATGTGGATTTCAACATGTGTCCTAGAGAGACGCAAACATTCAAAACATTCAGTCTATCACACCTCTTGGCATCCACTTTGTTGGATACCATGTTGAGAATCTGGCAGTGAAGCACAACCTAGAATTCACTATTGGCACCAAAGCTCAATCATTTGATGCAAAATTTACAACCAGGTGCTACATTTCCATCTCACAACGTACAATGAATAGCAAAAATATGATCACCATTTTATACATGTTGTATAAATACATGCAGAAGTCAGAACTCTGATTCAGGTCTCTTTTCTAGAGATCTGTAACCTTCACCACTATGTTCTTGGGGATTCTACACTCAAATGGCTTACATACTAGTCAGTTAACAGATACCTGTAAACTAAGCCAGATGTGAGGTCCAAGGTATAATGAAGTTTGTGGGAAACTGGAGAAAACAGGCATCCAAAGTTAAACTTTTTAATTATCCATTGAAAACACTTCCATGTCAGGACTCAGCTTGCTGAACCGATTACCAGGCAGTCTGCAACTCCCATTTTTCTTCTCATGACTGGCACTGTGTCACTCTCACCATCCTTTCTCCTCTACTTGGAAATCTTTCTCTGATACCTACATTATAAACTCCAACCAATCCTTTAAGACCCTTGGCAAATGTTACCTACTGTGTTAGTCCATGTTTTGCTACTATAATGAAACGTCCAAGGCAAGCTATTTTGTTTAGAAAAGAGGTTTACTAGCTCGCAGTTTAAGAGACTGAAAGCCCACGGGGTCAGGCAACCCCAATGATTCCACTTCTGGAAGGGCCAAACAACAGGAGCAGAAACAGGAGAAGTATTATACTAAAGAAGAAGTCAGACAGCAATTCTGGGACCAGGATTAAACAAATTACTTTCACAAGAGCTCAGGAATCCTGTGAGAGCCACCTGGATCCCCTCAGAGGATTGCTCCTCTAGTAAGCTAAGAACCTAGCACTCGGAGGCACCTGTTATAGGACTCATCCCCTCCCACATCACTACCCCGAGAACCAAGCCTCCAAAATCTGAAACTGTGGAAAACAAACTGCTTGAAACCCAAGCATCTATACCAAACCCAAACAGCATCATCCCATCTCTCCTCCCATTTAGCGTTACGAATATGCCTTATTCCAGCTAGGAGTACAGGTGCATCTCCCTGCTACAGGACAAGCTCCTAAGCTCACGCGGCCTTCTTCTCCTTAGTCTATCTTTGCACGTTGCACCAGGAAACTATTTATTGAGACTCTGCTATAAGCCAGACATTGATAACTCCCCTGAAAATGGTATTCTCTCATCACATTTTATAAAAAGGGATTCTTAGTTCCAGAAAGGTAAAGTCACTTGCCCAAGGTCCTACAAAAACCAAAATGATGATACAGCCAGAATTCAAATACAAGTGCCCCTCATCCCAAAATTACCACCTCCTTTCTCAGGCCACCTGCCAACAGATGGCTGAAGGTCTAGACGGACAATCCCCGACCTTCCTGTATACTGCAGAGGCTAGACGAACTGATGTTTAGCTCCTGTCCTGCACTGACATTTTATTCCAGGAGGTTTGTTATCTCTCCCTTTGATACCGCCTGCACTATTCGAGACAAGTCCCTGCTTAAAAAATAATGATAAAACTGCCTGTCAGTGGAAATAAGCCATACACACTATCTCACTAATAGAAGCAGGAGAATTTCTGAGATACCTCTGTGAGTTCGTTAGGCATGCAAGATTAAACTCAAATTCATCTCAGCTCAGTCATACACGTTATGAAACTGAATTGCAAAGGATGGAAATTTCAGCTGCTCAGCAAGTTCAAGATGTAGGTGAGGAAGAGTTGGATAAGCATGCAGGAAGCTGGCCGGTATGGGACAGGGACTTTCAGCGGCCAGGAACCTGGTGGACCCTGACCAGTCTGAATGCATCAAACAGAAAGTAAACACGTAGACTCAAGAGTCAGAACCTTCTGATTTAAACTCAGCACAAGCCAAGCACTCGCTAGATGAGGCTCTGAGCAAATTACTTAACCTATCAGTGCCTCAGTTTCCTGACTCGTAAAATAGAGTGGTTAAGAGAGCTCATTCTACTGGCTGCTGTGGGGAATAAATAAAATACTAAACATAGTACAGTGCCAGGTAGATAGGAAATGCTTAATAATGCAAGTCATAATTATTATATAGTCTTGCCAAAGGGACTCCAGAGGTCAAGATGAAGCTTAGAGGGCCCTGTACTTCCTGCCTCTATCTGTGCCCCCAGCCTGTTTCTTGCTTCTGGTTCTGTCCTTCCTGAGCCATGTGGGACTCCTCAGGATCCACAGGGCTCGAAAAATCCACGCACACTGATGTCCCTTACACAGAGTGCTTATGATATCTGCATATAATCTATGTACATTATATTCTGCTGTACACTTCAAATCATTTCTAGATTATTATCCTGGTTTGGAACAAACATGGCCGAGAAAGACCATATACTAAAACCTTGGTCACCAGCCCCTGATGCTGTTGGGTGATGGGGCCTCCATTAGGAGGGAGCCCTGGTTGGAGGAAGCGGGTGTGCTTTTGAAGGTGAACTGAGATACCTCTCCCTCTTTCTGATTCCTTGTCTCCATGAAGTGAGCAATTTTCCTCTGCCACTTGTTTTCACTGTGATGTAATGGCTCAAACTGAGACTGAGCAGACGGACTGAAACCTCTGAAACTGTGAGCCAAAATGAGCCCTTCTTCCTCCTGAGCTGGATCAGATACACTGTCACAGACTAACAACACTCTTATGACACTTAATACAATGCAAATGCTGGATGACTGTGATAGCATATTATTTGGAAATGTTGATGAGAAAAAGTCTGCACACAGTCAGTACAGGTTAATATTTTTTCAAACATTTTTGATCCATACTTTATGAATCAAGACATAGAACCTGCAGGTGCAGAGGGCCAGTCTCCTTACAGAATCTCAGATGTCTCCTCTTTCTCTTCCCTTTCTTACCACTGCCCTGACACGCAGTCTGCTACTCATCCTTCAGAGGCCACCTCCTCTAGGAATTTGCTTCCTTGTTCACACTGGGCAGAAGGAATGGGCTTGTGACCGCAGGATGACTCTTCCTATATCATGAGGTTTGGTCCTACAGGGAGTACCCCACAGAGAAAGACCCCTTCAATTCCATTCCCCTAGTGTAAGCACACAGGGAGTGCAGGTTATTAGCCAGGACTGTCTTTGGTGGGCAGTCATAAGATCAGCATCCTTGAAGTGTCGTGAGGGTCTAAGGTGTCATGACAATGACTAAAGGAAGCTTTTCCAAAAGTCAGTCTGGTTCCTGTCTTCTCCCAGGCAATGACTGGTAACTGGATCCTTATCTGAGAACGTGGAAACCCCCAGCTTTGAGACGTGTTTTTCTTGGTTAGTAAATTCTCATATCCTTTCCCTATGGCTTCTAGACTTCTATGATTCCCAACAACCCTACTATACCATACAGTACCTCTCTCCTAGAATCACACAGTATTTCCTACAATTTCCTAAGTCTGTGTGACAACCTACATCTCTCCTTTTATGGTCCTTTCCATGCTGCATATGGTTACTGTTTCAGAGTGTAGATTCAAGAACCAGATTTCTGGAATTCTGATTTAAGATTCTCATTTCCTACCTGTGTACATCAGGGATGTTATTTAACCTCTCTGAATTTCATTTTCCCTACTTGTAAAATGTGTAATACAAATATTTTTCTCATCCTGTTTCTGTGAAGCTAAATGAGTCAACACATAAACCTCTTAGAATAGTGGCTAAAACACAGATCTCACCCAGCAAAAATTACAATAATTAGCATTACTATTAACCTGTATTTCCTCCCCATGCACCCATACTAGGTTATAAGGTCTAAAACATTACAAGATCTCTGCCTACTGGATCCTTTGTCCCCAGCACCAGATTTTACACAAGCCAGTACTCAATAAATATCTGTGGAAGAAAAGAAAGAGGGAGAAAAAAGGAAAAGGAAGATAAAAATGAGAAAGAAAATGACAGAGAAGAAAAGGGGGAATATGAAAGTTGTTTATTGCAATGAAAATTACCAATAACTGAATAGAACCAGAAAAATCAATTTCCAACCAAGTGGAATTATTCACCTATCTTTGAGTTGCCAAAATTGTGCAGCTATCTTTAACCACTATTGTGTAATTCCTCATCTTAAGTTCACTATTGGTTATTTTAGGTGAGAAGCATAAGGACACATTAGCAGTTACTGAAAAATACATCAGGTGGTCCAAAATGGTTCCCTCCATTGGTCCAGGATCTAGCTGGCCTGTCAGAGAGTTGCACTGGGTGTTCATCTCAATTCCAGCTAGAGCCCAAATAAGACAGGGGAAGCCAGTGGTTACCTGAGTACAGATCCTGCAGCCCAAGCTTCCAACTTTACCTCTGTGCAGTGAACATCCAACTTTGCCAACCTCCAACAAATGGATCTACTTTCATTTGCATATTTACACTGCCCAAGTTCTCAGGATAAATGTTGAAACCCCAAAGTTAAATGAATAGTATTCAATGCAAAGCCATTATCACATATCTCCATAGCCAAGTAATATTCAAAGGTCATCTGATGATTACACACTCAGAGCTGGAGGAGTTGCAGGAATCAAACGTCGAGCAACATCAGGATAAGGTGGAAAATGCATTTCTCCCACAGTAACAGATGGTCTTGCCCATGTTTCTTAACTTCACTCAGGTGCCCCATCTGTGACTTTTGCAATATCCACTGATACAATTATTTACTATCTTGATAAACGACTCCTGGACAATTTCTTTGAGGGAAGAATGTTCAAGACCCCAAATGTTTGTAACCTCTTTACAGCAAGTGTTTTAGTCAGTGTGGAGACTAAGAAATTAGAGCTCTTCACAGCTCACTTCATTCAGAGGGCCTTTCTCTCTCTCATCAAGTTTAGGGAAGGAGGGGCCACCATCAACATGTATATCGGTTTTATCACATCTGTATTCCCAGTGCAAAGCCTCTTTCATTTGTTAGGCAAAGAATTTGTTTCATACTCTCTTCTGACACTAGAAAGTGAGTCCTTACTCAATCCAGTACATTTTCATGACTTTTTATATATCAACTCTCTTGCACATTACTTCAATACACTTACTCTTAAAATAAAATTTTTATCTCTGTAATTACTCCATAGATTAAAAATAAGTGAGTTTTCCAGAAATAGAAGGCAAATTAAATAAAAATAAAATAAGACAATATCATTAAAATCTAGATACTGTAATTTGTTTTTTTAAAAATGACTGAAACAAGGGCTGGGGATGTAGCTCAGTGGTGCTGATGCCTCCCTGGCAAGTGCAAGGTTGTGAGTTTGATTCCCAGTTCCACCAAAAGAAAATAAAAAATCTCCTGATCACAATTTCTCTCTAGCTGGATAGTGCTGAGCTTAGTATCCCAGGAGCTATTCTCCTTTCCCTTGTCTATGGCTATGGATCTGCTCATCTCTCTGTGGTTGACACTTCCTTTGGTTCTGTTAATATATTCAACCAGGCTACAATAACATTTACAGGTCTGATAACTACATGGTCCTTCTTTTTTAATTCAAATCTGTATTGGTCCATTATGAATACACATCATCATCACATTCAACACTGAGAGTTTGTACCAGAATATGACACAACTTGATTCTCATTTTTTCCCCTTCCCCCACCCACGCTGCAACCCCCTACACGATCTTTTAAAGGTGATTTTTTTTTTTTACATTATCTACCTCTTCACATCCTCTCTCAATCACAACCCTACCACACCTATGATTAAGTCTTTAAAGGTACACCTCACTATAGCCCAATTATACTATGGTGTTATTTCTACTATTTGTGGTGCAGAATTACACGGGATGGTCTAATATTTTAGCTTATAGTCAAAATGATTAGGTTGCCCCATGTGAAAATCGCAACATTTCATTTTTTTAAATCAACAAAAAGGCAATCACATTTATCTCAAAAAGTACAATTTAAAAATTGGGTCTCACATTTTCCTCAACATTTTGGAAGTTACACTAAAAAATGTTGTTTTTAAAACTTGGTAAACATTGATAAGCACAAATGATTCATTTTAAACTCAGTTAAATAATAAAATGGATTAGATTTTAGTTCACTAATAATAATTTGTTAAAATGATAAGTTAAGCACACAAAAAATTTTACCTAAATATAGTTTGTATTTACACATGTTCATGGTGGCCCAATATTTTGCTAATGCTCAACTGGCAACTACAGAGTCTGGTCTCTGTGTCTTGTTCATGATTATATTCCTAGTACTCAGCAGAGTATAGGAAATACAGTAACTGCTCAATAAATATCTGCTCAGATGAACAAAAGAAGAAGACATCTAGTAATAGACCACCACATCCCCTAAGACACACATCCCCAAGGTCTGTTGCCATGAGGTTATTTTCATTACATCTCACAGTCACATTACAGCAAATCCACTTTCCTATTTGTAGCAAAATAAGCAATTGCCCAAATCATACCAGAAAAGATAGCAACATCAATAATCCAAATATTTTTTATGCAAGTGGAGTACAATATCTACCATTTAACTTTCTGGAGACAATATGATGACCTAGGAGAGCATTATGTTTATATCTACACAGATCTGGTTTTGAAGCTCAACATCTCTCTTTTGTAATCACCTAATGTTGGATAAGTCCTTTACTCACCTGAGCTTCAGTTCTTTCTCTATAAAATGAAGATAACATTACGTTATTTATTCATTCACTCATTTATCAAATATGTACTGGGTATCTACCCATATTGTAGACCTTGAACCAGCATCTGAGGATACAATAGGGTACAAAATCGACCAAAATTCCTGTTTTCATGTAGTTTATAGTCCAGAGACAATGAGAAACTATAAATCAAGTAAATAAATTACCAAGTGGGTCTGATGATTAAGAGAATTTTCCAGGAGACAGAGACTCTGCAGACTTCGGTAAGACAAAGTCCAAAGGCCTTCAGGGAAATTGGTGGTAACGAGATAAATTACTTGTGCCAGTAGGTAGTTTAGAACAATTATTTAAATAGATGCAAGACAGTGAACATCTCTATCTACATAAATGGATGCTTGGATAGATGGTATAATGGACAGTAATCAGAATAACAGATAAAGTACAGACAGACAAATCTAAACAGATTGACATAAATGGTACCTCAAGGTGCCCTGACAATGGCATCTGCTATTGGAATGAGTGGCTGTTGACCTTGCACTTCTGCTAGGTAGCAAGACAGACATTCATGTCTCTCTCCCTGAGCCACATACATCACTGCAATATCCTCTCCATCCTGAGGGAGGATTCAGAAGAGCTGTTCTTCCTCCAGAAAAATACCCAGAGAACATCAAGCCTCTTCTCTGACCCCTCTGAAGAAAACCGAGTCTTTTAAGTAGGACAGAGGTAGCCTAGGAAGTCTCTGTAGTAGGAAAGAAAATAAACCCCAAAAGACAGAAAACAGAACAGCACCCGGGAAGTGGATACATTCAGCAAGGAGACGAATGTCACAGAATGTCAGGTATTATTTCAATAAGTCCAGTGGCACATCTTTCATAACTTCCCATTTCAGAGGGCTGTGTGTGAACTGAGTACTGAAAGCTATCAAAGAATTACTGTTGGTCTTCTGGGTGTGATAATGGTGTTGTAACACTGCAGAGAAAGAAAAGTCTTTGTCTTTTATGTTTGCAGCAGAATGATACAATACCTGAAATTTACTCTGGCAAACCCCAGTCAAGAACAGAAAAAGAGGAAATTGGAGATTTAGATGAAATAAGTTTGGCAACATGTTTATAGTTGTTGGGTGGGTTTTGGTGCAGAAGTTTTAATAGATGCTCTAGTATCAAGTGGGCTGGAAAATTTTCACAGTAAAAAGTTCCATTTATTTTCAAAAGAAAAAAAAAGCTATAAACACACACATATATATGCTCTCAGAACACTTCTCTAGCTTTGGGGATTAATTCTGCTGGGCAGATGAAAGCTATTCTATTAAATCGTTTATGGTATTTAAAGAGCAGTTTGGTTCTGTTTAATTGCTACCTTGAATTAACTGCTGCTTCAGGGGAAGGAAGAGGTGACAGTTTCAAGTGGTGTCGAGTGGCTTCAGGTTTGGCCAGCAACTTAGGAGAAATAGTCCATCCTCCAGGAAGTATGCCAAATTCCCAGGTGGAAGACAAAACTGAAAAACTCTGCTGTCGACAATCTGCCACCATCTAAGTGAGAAGGTTATTTGAATTCTTTCCAAAGAATATGCAGAGCATTTTGCAATGCACAGGAATATTTAAATAACTGATCCCTATCTTACCTACCTTCAACACCCATTCACTATGCATTTATTCAGTATCTCCTATACAGCAGGCACCATGCCAGGCATAAGGCAAATTAGCCCACAGAGAAGGAAGGGCATGGTTCCTATGAAGTTCAGACAGGAGGACAGACATCTTCAAAATACAATAGAGATTTACTGTCACATGATGAGTGTGCACATTTGCAGACTTCAGTAAGCATGTGTTATGCACTGGTCTAAATGTTCCACAAGTAGCAATTCATTGCATCCTCCTTCACAATCTATAAGACACTACTATTTGCATGAGGATGAAGAAAAAGAAATACAGAGTTGCCCAGTAACTTGTCGCAGATGATCAGATGTTAGGCAGAGGAGCTAGGATTAGAACTCTGAAGGGAGTGCTGCAGAGCAAAGCACTTACGGATGTTCTCTGAGAAGCCACCGTGTGCTGAAGTATGTTGTTGACTCTGGGATAAAGCTGAGAATAAAAGTCCCTGCTCTTGTGGAACTGCCTCAGAGGGAGAGAGATAATGACAAACATCTCAATATGTCACGTGTCAGAAGGTCAGGGAAGGCAATAAAAGATGGAAGGGGACAGGAAAAGAAATAATGAGGACTCTAAGAGAAGGTGACGTGAGTACAGACTTGTCTATTTCCTGTGCTCAGGAGAGAAGGTTACACCAGGAAGAAACAACAGCACAAAGGCTTTATGGTGACAAGGGTTTTGATACCTCCAAGGATATTCCGAGAAGTCTGAGACAAGTGTTGGGGATGCAGTGGGAACATCAGAAATAGGATGAGACCCAGGCATGTACACCAAGGCAGGAAGTCTGGGTTCTCCTTTGAATGGTAAGGAGCCTCTAGTTGTAAACAGAAGACAGATAGGACATGTTGTTTTTATTAAAGTCTACCTGCCTCAAGGAGCAGGCATGGAAAGCATGGAAAACGTTTAAGAAGCTGTTATAACCATCAAGACGTCCACAGAGATGGTCAAGGATGTTAACAGGGGTTGATTCCAGATACAGTCTAGAGGTAAAGTCAAGATGACTTGCTAAAAGATTGGCTGTGAATGTGACAGCCTCAAGTCACTGGGCTTGAGCACCAGCAAGGAGGGATCTACCGTTCAGAGACAGCAAAGGGTGCAGAAGAGTTTCACCTCCGACTCCAGGCAAGGACCTAGCAGCTGTAGACAGCAGAATGAATGGGTGTCCTTGCTGGCTTGGGTGCATGGGAGGAGCACAGGTCAAGGCTGGAAATGAGGACAGATGAAGAAGAAAAGACTACCTGGGTCACAGAGCACAAGCCAGGGGTAGGAAGGAATTCTGGAGCCAAATGCCCAGGTCTGAAGGTTATGTGGGGAGGGCGGGGTACTGCTCAGCTTTAAACTCGGTGTTGGAGAATGGGGCAGCACAGAGATGCAGAGGGGAAGGTGCTGCAGTGACCTAGCAGGCAAAGGTGTAGGAGGAGGCTTGGCCTTGAGCAGCAGTGACTAGCAGTCAGGTCACTTTCGGCAGTGCCCAGACAAGGTTTCTCCTGCCTGAGACTCCCAGGCAAACACATTAAGCCTGATGGAAAAAAACAGATGGTGCAGCAGCAACAAGCCAACCCCTCTCCTCGTGTGGCTGTGGAGGCTGTGAAACTATTGATGGAGGCTGAGAGAGTAGTGTCTGGAGAGAACAGTGCGGTTTAGTAATGCCTCAGTAACTTGCTTCAACGTGCTGATTCCGAGAAGAGGGTTGAGACAAACCATAGCTCCCCCACACTCCTTACTACTAAGTCCAGCTGAAAAACTGCTGTTCCAGGCTAGACCCAGTAGACTAAAGGGCAGTTTAACAACCACCAGTTCTCCAAAGCCAGTTTGCTAAACTTGCCTTTTAGTAACTGATTTTCTTTGAAATGAACTAAAGCCATACGACATGGGTAGAGATGGCAAAAATAGCAGGAGCAGGCAGTGAAGTCCACAAGAGCTGAGCATTGAGCAGAGCTCACAGAGTTGTCCCTGGGAAGGCACCTGCGGCTAAGCAGAAGTGGAAATATATTCTCAGCACAGACTACGTGCACTCAGCCCTCAGGGACAGAAGCACTACCTCAAAGGGGAAATGGACACTGGAGGTGCTGAATATTTAGTAAGGACTCTCAAAGTGCAAATATCTCAAGGAAGACCCAAAACTAGACGCCATCTCAGAAAACACTGAGATGTAGGATAAGAAGCAATACCAAAGAACTCCCATTGGTGAGAGAAGAGGTAAGCTACAACATAAAAGTGGGTTCTGGCCCAGAATGAGGGAGACACATCATGGAAGGTCTTCCCAAGCGCATCACAAGTTCTCAGTTCTGAACTCTTGCACAACCAGAAAGGTACTAGCAGCCTGGTGAAGGATAAACTGTTGAGACTGTCTTCTCTATCTGTAGTTTATTTGTACTCTTTTCTATGTCTCTCTTCCTTCTCTTGTTAACTGACCCCACTAATGCAGAGACTTGCGCCTTAGTAGGTAAGAGTGCACTTGAGAGACAACCCAACATATGACCCAGGGAAAATCACTTCCATGCTTCTATGCCTCAGTTTCTTTATCTCTAAAGGAGAGAAGAAGATAATAAGAACACCAGACTCACTGAGTGGTTGTGAAGATTGTGTAAATTAACAATGTAAAGTTCTGGGGAGATTCCTAGTCATGTAGACTAAGGGTAAGCACAGTAAAAAACTGCAAAAAACAATTCAGACCTTCACTTCTCAAAACTCTGATTTGTAAGAGGGAGAGTGAGATCGAGAGGGATTCTGTTGTCTCCACCCAGTCCAGGGTCCAGGGCTGGTGGGCTGTCCTGGCTAACATCACAGGAGTAAGGTGAGGTGAGACTGAGTGAATTTTCCATTTCTGTAACACAAGGTGCCTTCACTTAATGGATAAGTTATCATGCTCTGATTCAGAGAATTCTGGTGGGCAGGAGGCACCCTTTCTACTGATTCCAGGAAATCACTCAGGGTGTGTTGCGGGGAAGCATTACTGCCTAGTTACACTTCTGCTCCTTCAGCAAGGAGAGTCATCCTCCAACTCACTTTGGCTTAGCCATTAAACCCAAACCTACAGGTTCAACTTAGTGTTTCAAAACAGGGTATGCATCTTCCTCTTTGTACACACTTCAATCTCTTCATCAAAGGAAGAAAGAATTTCAGCCCTTCCATGGTAACTCATGGTAACTGTGCCACACAACTCCTGAGGTAACGACATTCTTCACCTAGTGTTCACTGAAAATGCTTTGCTGAAACTCGTTGTGTTGAAAGGCTCCTGCTTTTCTGCGGTAGACCTGATAGGGTTGGTCCTCACAGGGCATTCTGTGCACTTCCTCCCACTTCCTCTGAAAGATGGCTCAGCAGTCTTGCCATCTCCTTTTGTTCTCTGCCTGAAAGGCTGTCTCTGTGCACCTGTGACAGGCCAGCCCTGCCCCCAGGCAGAGTTGCTTGGCCCAGCGCCCCCACTGTCCTCCTGATGTCCTCAGGCTCACCTCTGTGGATCGCACAAACCCTGGAGGACCACACAGGAAAGTAAGGTGAGGCTCTGGGTACACAAAGCCTTTCATATACCTGGATGCATCGCCAAATAAGGCCAGTAATGATGCTCACTTTATAGATGGGAAGGCAGACCCCCAAAATGTGTATATATTCACACATGCACATTTATGTATTTAAACATGTAATAAAATATATATGTATATATATATATATATACATATATATATATATATCAGAAAATACAATGAACGGACTCTATAATAAAACCATGGAGTCCCTCATGCGACATCTAGGCAGTTGGAGGAATATGTGCAGATCCAATCACCGTGTCTCTCCGTGAAGACAGACTGGGCTCATTGCTGCGTCTCTGCTCACTTAATTCACAATCGCCTCCCGGGACACCAGCTCTGTCTCTCCACTCGTTCCTCAGTCTGGCAGTCAAGTCCTGAGCTATGTTCTCATTAGAGCAGATTTCCTCAGTCAGCGAGTGCAGCACAGCCTTTGGGAGGAGGCTCCATGGCGTCGAGGGTTATGAACTGTGCCAGCCATACCAAGGAGGTGAGTATGACAAAGATGCCCCTGATGCCCAGCATGTGAACAGATGACAGGCTGAACAGAACACTATAGGAGTTGACACAGCGGGGCAGCTGGAGCCTGCTTCTCCTGCCTGGATTTCAGGAAGGGACCTGCGAGGAGGCTGGCCCTGAGTGGGATGTTGAATAATGGGTGCAATAACAGCAGCTGCATTGCCAGGTGCTCTGGGGTTAGATTTTTCTCAATTAACGAATTAATACTTGTAACATGAGAATCGCGTGTGAACCTCAGTGCCCGGGAGATCTGGCAGGCTCTGCTCCCATCGATCTGCAAAGGGTTTCCAGGGGTCAGGGGTGCCAGAGCTGGAGGAAAAAGGCATCAGTGGGAATCAGATCTTGGGTCCGAATCCCAGCTTTGTTTACAGTGGGATTGCAATATCTGAGCGGAGTCACTGATTTTCCTTGGTCACAGCTTGCTCATACTCACCTGGACCCACGTTACATATATATAAACACTGACAGTCACCCTGAGTGTCCACGGAGTTTGGTTACAGGACTCAAATCCCCCAGGGCTCAAATCCCTTATATGAAAGAGTACAATATTTGTATTTAAGTTGCATACATTTTCTGGATACTTCAAGTCATTCATAGATCAACTATAATATTTAATGCAATATACACGCTAGGTCGTTTAGGGAATGAGAGCATGAAAACATGTGCAATCAGGACATGGTTTTTTTAAATGTATCTAGCACCAGCGGGTTGAATTCAGAGAGGCAGAACCTATGGGTATGGACAGCTGACTTTATACAAAGCCCTGGGGCCCAGGCCCTGCAAGGTCCTGCATACTCTAATGGCTGCCCACCCGCACCTTCTGTTCCCGGCACCCTGTACCCTGCACCCTGGTCCTCCTGGCCTCAGCCCTAGCCTTCAGACCAACCTCATGTTTCCTGAAGAACTCTTCACATACTCTGTTCTCTGACACTCTGGTCAAGTGCTACTCAATATACCACTTCTTCCAAGGAGCTGCCTGGGTGGGCTCTGGCTCCGGACTGAAACCCAGCAAGCAAGTCTGGAGGCTGGGACGCCAGTGGTTAGAGAAAAAGCTCTGGCTGCTGCACCTGGGTTCACATCCAGTTCCAGTAGTACTAGCTCATTTGATTCTGGGAAAAGTCATAGAGAAGAACACTTACGAAGCTCACAGCAGGAGGCTGATGTGAGGATTCAACGATAGGAACTATATAAGATGCATGGACAGTGGGTAAGTGTTACCTGTCAACCTCTCAGCCCCCAGGTCAATAGACTTAGAAAATCTCAGTCCTGTTTTTGTTTTATGTCTGTTTGACCTATCAGATTTTGAGCTTTTTTTTTTTTTTTTTTTTTTAGGTTTTTTGAGACAGGGTCTCGCTTTGTAGTTCAGGCTGGCCCTGAGCTCAGCCTCCAACTCACATCACAGCAATCCTCCTGCCTCTGCCTCCCGAGTGCTGGGATTACAGGCGTGAGCACCACGCCCAGCACTCTGGTATGTGGCACTGATTGCTGCTGGGCGTGAGTCTCCACGCCAAGTATGGTATGTGGATACCGAGGATCGAACCTGGGCCCTAGTGCTTGCAAGACAGGCGGCAGAACCACTGAGCTAAACCCCCGGCCCTCGATTTTGAGCTCGATGAGAAATCAGCCCTGCCTATTTTGTTTCTAATTGCAAGTTACCACAAGAAGGAGTACTCAGTAAATTGTGTGGCTTGAGTAGATATTGAAACAAAGACCCAAGCACTTACCTCCAGGCCTGGAGAGGAACTATAGGCAATCATGTGCCACTGAGTGTGTTATAAGCCAGTAAAGGCCATAAAATCAGAAAAGGTGGGTACTGCCATGAGCTATGAGGTACAGAGGTGCTTAGAGGTCTCAGGGTGGGCCAGGAGGAGAAGCCAGGGCAGGCGTGAGGAAGAGAAGAGTTAGAACAGAGGCAGAGTGCTGGAAGAGAGTCAGCAGGGACTGTCAGGATGGTGGCCTCAGGGAATGCACACAGTGACAGAAGCAGTGGTAGTTTGATGGCCTCTGTGTAAAACATCCAGGCCCTAAGCGTGGCCTAAGTAAGCACTGAACTACTTGGGGCAAGCACTAAGTGGAGGCATTTGCCTAGCTGCTCTCAAGGACTCACTTCCCCCATAAACCTATCTCTCATTTATTCATTCATCTGTTCACACAATATTTATCACTGTCCTAAAAGACCACTTTAATGAGCACTTGCTAAGAGCCACTCCAAGGTGTAGGAAACCCAGCAATGAATAAAACAGATCCTGCCATCATGGGATTCCTGTCCTGGTGGGGACAGTGGCTAATAACTGAATCAGCCCCTGCCAAGACTGTGTCTGAGGTAAGTCCCATGCAGAAAAGGGACAGGAAGTGAGGCTGAGAAGGGCCACTTAATAGAATGGGGTTACCAAAGGTTTCCTGGATCAGACATATGTCAGCAGGGACTGAAGGACGTGGAGGTGGAGGCTATGAGGGAATCTGAGGGAACGGCACTTGCAGCAGAGGGAATGGTAGCAGGTGTGAAACCCTTAGGGGTGCGAGTGGGCTTGTGGATGCAAGGAATAGCCTTTTGACCATTTTAGCCTGAGTAGGGTAATAGGGGTGCAGTGGAAGAGGGTGAGATCAGAATGCAGGGGGCACCTGAGCACAGGGGGTGGAAAGCTGACAGCCTTCAACAGTCAGAGGACGAACCAGTCTCCAAAACAGAGCATGGGGGTTGCGTGATATATCAGAGTCGGAACTAATGGGGACCTTGACCCTCCACCAATTCCAGCACCCTTGTTTGACCAGGCCACATTGTCACCCTCTCTGCAGTTCACACTGTCCCACCTGATGCCGCCCTTTGAGTCCTCATCATTGTCACTTTGGTTTCTGTGGCTTTGGACAAACAGATCCACAAAGAGCAACTGCACTTTGGAGGTTGAGGGTAAAATTAAGAACCATTTGCTTTTCATTTATAATTTATGCATTATGCACCACCTACTTCCCAAAAGGATTTGAGATAGCATACAATAACAATCATCTTTAAACCATCTGCACAGACACTAAAAACCATGTTTTCAGCAAATTCTTAATGGCACAAGGAAATGCTCAAAACATAACTTTAAATGAAAAAGACAATACAGTATTTTATTTACTATAATATTGTTACATAATGCAGAGAAGGAGAGGGAGATGGAAGGAGATGGGAAGGGAAGAGAAGAGAAGGGAGGGAAAGAACAGGAGAAATGGGGAGGAGGAAGGAAGGAAGGAAAGCAGGTAGGTTATTTCTCTTCTTAAACTTGTATGGTAACATCTCACTGATTACAGAGCAAGTTCCCCCAAAAGACTGTAACTACTATTTTTCCGTGTCACTAGTTATACATTTATTGATCAAATCTATATTTTTTAAAAGTATGGCTGGTTAGATTTAATTTGCCCTTCGAGGTTCATACTCCATACCTCCTGACCATGCTGGTCACAGGAGGCTCCTTTGCTCTGTGGTTTTTGATTAGTTTGAGTCAACAAGGACTCAGAAAAAAATAAAGAGGGTACAAGATGAGGAGGAAAAGGGAGAATGTCACCTCCTGCTCTTCCTTTCTGTTTTGTTCCAGCTCTAAGTGGCTGTGACCTTGTCCCTCCCTGCCTAAGGGCCTGGATCCCAAGGCTCTCATCTCCAAGAATCTCATTCATTCTATTCCTTTTGCTCCCTTCTGTCTTACTGTCCTATGCTGCTTCTCTTCACTATGCCTTCAACTCTACCACAGTACCTTTATCAGATGAGATTGGGCACGTTCAGGGTATACACCCATAGACAAGGTTCCTTAATCAAACTCTCTTGAATTTAGTACTTCTCAATGTCAATGTACAGAAGAACAGTTAGAGAGAAGATGTGTTAAAACAGATTTCTGTATCTTATAGTACTGTTGACTATTGTCACCCACCTATACAGTAGAACACAGGATCCATTCCCCCTACCTCATTGTACCTTGTACCTTTTGACCCAATTCTTTTTGTCCCTACCTCCCCCTTACCCTTCCTGGTCTCTGACAACTTATATTTTACTCTCTTGCCATGAGAGTCAACTATTTTAGGTTCAACAAATTCAGGAAGCCGTGCAGCTTTGGCTCTTCTGTGCCTGGCTTACTGCATTTATCATAATGCCCTCCAGTTCCATCCATGTTGCCATAAATAACAACATTTCATTCTTTTTTAAGACTGAATAATATTCTGTTGCATATCATCTTCTTTTCCTATCCATCCATTTTTAAATAGCTATAGATTTTTCATGTTCTCAAAACAAAGAAATGGTGAACCTTTGAAGTGACATGCTGAGTCCCCTAGTGTGATCATTACATATAAACAAGGATGGAAAAATCATACCATGCCCCACTGTTCAGTCACTGTCCTTAAAAATAAAAATAAAAAAATTATAAAAACTATTCCAGTCTTTACTCTCAGAGATTTAGATTTAGGGGGTCTAAGAAGGGCCTGAGAAGTTCCATTTCTAACAGGCTCTCGGGAGCTCATGCTGCTGATCTGAGGTCCATGCTGTAACCTGTGGGCACTGCCATCTCTCCCTGGTAGCTCCCTAAATAACCTCCCATGAGAGCGGATGATGAGCAGAGCAGCTCAGTAGAAGTTTCTGGGGTGGTAGAAATGCTCTTTAAAATCCTGTGCTCTTCAAGAAGCTGCGGGTGTTTTGTGAGCTCTTGAAATGTGGCCAGTGCCACTGAGGAGCTGGATTTTTAATTTTATTGAATTTAATGAATAAAAATAATTAGCTCCGAGCTAATAAAGGTCAGTGGGCACTTTTAATATCCTACCTGGAAATCTCCTTAACCGACTGACAGGTTCATTAGGTTCCGTTTCTGTTTCTACATTCCTCTCCACCACAGGAGACACTCGTGTTAATTGCACTGGCAGCTGATCACTCAAGGCCCATTTTTTCCTGCTGTGATGGAGAGGGTGTGCTATCCACCTGACTGGATTTGGGATCCACTGAGAGGACTGGTGGAGCATACATCTAGGGGTATCTGAGCAGGCCACAGAATTTCGTCCTTAGGTATTATCCCTGGTCCCTGCCTGCCTGGCTCTGTCCCCCTCCTCTGCTTCCTGGTGGCCATGTACTAAGCATTTCCCACCCTGGCCTTCTACCACAAAGTTCCTGCTTTGGAGCCAGCTGACCATGAACTGAATCTCCTGAAATGGTGAACTAAATTAAACCTCTCCTTCTTTAAGTTGTGAGTGTCGTGGATTATGTTCTAGAAATGCAGAAGTTGACTCATCTGCCGGGCTTCCACAGCACTGTCCTCGGGGTCTTTCCAGCCTCCATGAGTGGACCACACTTCAGAGCAGAAGTAGTCTGGCACTCAGAATCCCCAGAACTAAGTCCAAAACACATCCTAATTAATGTTCTGCTTTCAGTCCTGAAGGAAATTACCCAACACCCTCCAGCCTCAGTGGTCCTGTGTGTCTAAATTATATCGAGGTTAATCCACGGTGCCCCTGTAACAATGACCCCATAGCTGCCCAGGAGTGAGGCCGGCTGCCCCTGAGGCCAATGGGTGGAAACCAAAGAAAAGAACCAAGAATCACATTAACCGAGATGCCTGATGAACAGCCTCTGGTCCACTGATTGTAACATCAGTGCTGCTGCAATTCCTTGCTTGGATATTTAGCTGTGGGCTTCAAGCAAGAGGAGAGTATCCACAAATATCCCTGATCTAGTTCCATTACAGCTGTTCCCCAACAGGTCCTCACCCACTCCTAGACATCAAACATACTGACCACTGAGGAAGGTTTGTTACAGTTTATGTCCAGATGTCCCCCAAAGCCTCATGTGCTCATAGGTGGGGTTTTGGGGTGGTGAGTGGGTCATGGGAGCATGATACTCACCCACCTATCAATTTATAGCTAACTATGACATGAGGAGGGGAAGCCTAATCAGAGAGGGTGGGTCAGCGGGGGCCTGGCCCAAAAGGGCATATTTCTCTCCCTCCTCTCTCAGTCTCTCCCTGCTTCCTGTCTGCCATGTCAGGAGCAACTATCCTCTGCCATACCTCTCTGCCTTCTTTCCAGCCAACTATCAACTGAAACCTCTTGAAATTGGGAGCCAAAATAAACCTCTCCTCCTTTAAATTGTGGGTATCAAGTATTATGTCTCAGTTCCAACAATGTAACTAAGACACAGCCTAAGTTTAGCCATTTATGTAGGCTACCTACATTTACTGAGAACCATGTGTAGTTCAAAAGGGTTCCCAAACATGGAGATTATGTCAGGGTGTGAACCTGCAGCATCACACCTAAGAACAAGGTCAGAAATAACAAGGCAAAAATGGCGATGTTCACTTTGCATCAGCTCTGTGCTAGGCTCTGTGATAAGTACACCTAAAGGATAGAGATATGTTCTGAGAAATATGTCACTAGGTGATCTCATTGTAAGAACAGCACTGAGCGACTTATACAAACTAAAGCAGCTACTGCATCTCTAAGTGACAGAATTTTATCGGGCAACTGTCATATGTAGTATCTATGTTCACCAAGAATGCCATCCTGTGGTACCTGATGGGATATAAATAGGCACTGTCTCATCCTTTTAACAGCCCCAGGAAGAAGACAACATAATAAACCCCACTTTTCCAGTAAAGGGGCTAATACCCATGGAGATTAGATGATTTGTTCTATATCACAGAGGGAGGTGCCGGGCTGACTCACATTACAGGGTAAAGCAGACTGTGCAGAGATGACTGTTGAGTCTCCTAACAGGTGACCATGATGTTCCCATGTATGCACACACATTCCTTGGAAAAAGAAGAACAGTGAGAATAAAACAAGACTTCAGTCAGTCAACTCCTCCTCTGTACACTGGCCAAAGCAAAACTGGAAGACCACTTGTTCTGCTCCCTGCATCTCCTGCTGACGGGTTAGGCCACGCATGGTGTGTCCTGCATCCTGACCACATCCTCTTCCTTATGCAGGCTTCCTCTTCTGCCCAGGTCTGTGTCTTCCCTGAGGACACAGCACTTTTTGCCTTCTTCAATCTTCCCCCTGCCTTGCATCACCCACCAAGGTCTCAGACAAGGTGTCCTCTGATCACCCCATCTCCAAGTAGCTCCTCCTCTGGCTCCACCTCTAGAATGACCTTTGAAAATGTACACTAAGGAATGTCACTTTCCAGTGTGGGAATCCTTAAGAGGCTCCCACTGTCTTCATGATCAGAGCAAAGCCCTTCCCAATATCACCTCTGCCACTTACGTACCCACACCAGGCTCTCCAGCCACACTCAGTCCCGAGTTGGTTCTCACTGCCACACTGCACTCTTTCCCAAGCCTTAGATGTTCTTTCCCTAACTCACTAGCCCAGCAGGAGGATCATCAGTGAGTCCCCTCATCTGAGTCAACCAGCTCATCACTAGAGGGAGGCTTCAATTCAAGCACCTCAAAGATGGATGGAGAATGAAGGAAGATAAGATGTGTCACAGAGGACCTGGCAGCCAGCTGTTACCCCACCCAGCAAAGGTGGGAAGGAGTCTACTCCTTGGTTCTTGTCAATTTCACCTTAGATGATTTGATATTCTTCCAAAGACATTTTTTTCCAGCACCAGGCCCTGAACTCAAGGCTTTCACACAGGATTATACCCCAGGCCTGAACGTCTTTGTTTTGTTTGTTTGTGTTTTTCGAGACAAGATCTCCCACTAAGTCCTCCTTCCTCTTCCAGAGAGCTTGTGCTACATGATTAACAGGGATCAAAGTGATGCTTTTTCTTCCCACTGGACACAGAAGCATAAGGAAGGAGGACTAAGTGGCCCCAGAGAGATACCACTTTGGAAAATCCACTGGCATTTTAAAGACAGCCTCTGGCTCAAAGTCGGGAAGGGGTGATGGCCTCCCTTTCTCCTACAGAGCGACTCCAGGCCCAAGGATCATCTCACTCAAGACCACGCACAGCACTTTCTGGCAAACGGCTGCCATTTGTTGCCATCTGAGCAAAGCATGAGCAGGAAGGAAAGCATTTTACCCTAAAAGCCTCAGTCTAGAAAACTAATCGCCTGCCACGCTAGCACCTCAGGGCCATTGCACACAGTTACTTGCCCATGATCTTCAGAAATTGCCAGCCTCGACAGTCAGATGGGGAGCTGAACTTGAGGGACACAAGAAGAGGTATAAACATTAAATCCATCATCTTTTCACAGTGTCCCCTCATTCCTGACTTGCCCTTCTCTAAAAGAAAGCACTTTCTTATTTTTTTCTCTCTTTTCTTGTTCCCAGACAAGGAGAGAAGGCTGATCTAGGGAGTCGAAGATAACACAGACACTAGAGGTTGGAAAAAGAAGGGTGGGTTTAGAGAAAGGTGGCTGTAGAAATGACAGGCCTAGCTTCTGCACAGCAAAGGAAACCACCAACAGTGCAAACAGGCAACCAACAATGTGGGAAAAAAATCTTTACCAGCTGTTCCTCAGATAAAGGGCTATTATCTAGAATATATAAAGAGCTCAAAAAAATCAGACCACCCAAATTTAATGACCCAATTCAAAAATGAGCATCTGAAATGAACAGATATTTTTCAGAGGAAGAAGTAAGAGCAGCTAAGAAGCATACGAAGAAATGCTCAACATCATTAGTCATTCGAGAGATGCAGATGAAAACAACATTGAGATTTCATCTCACTCCACATAGAATGGCTGCCATTTCGAT
>PVIR01002260.1:26276-67190 GCA_004026965.1 Petromus typicus
AGTGAAATAAATAGGGCACAGATAGGTACATATCGCATCTTTTCTCTGGTATGAGAAAATGAAGATGTAAATGAGTCCTAGCATTGTATGTTATATATTGTGAAATAGAAAATGCTCAATGTAAAATAAGGTGAAAGGGGACAATGTTGAGATTGTAACAAAAAAGTAAGGAAACAAATTTTATGTACATGGGGGGGTGTTAGGGTAGGTAGGGCTATGGGAAAAAATGAGAATTAAGTTGTGTCTTACACTGGTACAAATCCCCATTATGGAGTGCAATCATGATGTGTATATTTAACGTACCAATAAAGATTAAAAAAAAAAAAAAGAAATGACAGGCCTAGTTATGGTCTCCACACCATCATTTGCCAATACATGTCTTCTGGAGAGGTGTTTAACCTCTCTGAACTATAGATTCCTTACCTAAGAATTGGGGTAATCACTTCTACCCCTCAGGCTTGGTACCCACAAGCCAAAAGAACCAACATTATATAGACAGTGACCTCTATCCATCTGGCAGCTCGTGTGCGTGTGTGTGTGTGTGTGTGTGTGTGTGTGTGTGTGTGTGTGTGTGTGTGTGTGTGTGTTTGAGATTAACTCTATAACAAAGGATGATGAAAAAATATAGTGTCTTTAAATTTTGCAAATTATTACAGTAAAAAAACATGCTGCTACTAATCTCTCTCAAAATACTCACTCTCATTGCAGATATTTTTCTCATCATTCTTGTGATTTTCCAAAGTGGGAATCACTTTCATGAGTTTCTCTACAAGGTGGTCTACAGGTGGTAGATACTGCCACTGGTGCTATTCAACAGAAAGGCAGGCTCATAAAAACATGACAGGGTCTCTTCATTTCTCTAGGTTATCAGATCTAGCACCATCTGACTCTGACTCTTTCCTATAATCCAAATGACCACAAAAGACCAACATTTTTTTTTTTGAGACAGGGTCTCACTTTGTAGTTCAGGCTGGCCCTGAGCTCAGCCTCGAACTCACAGCAATCCGCCTGCCTCTGCCTCCCGAACACTGGGATTACAGACATGAGCCACCACACCCAGCACTGTGGTATGTAGTACTGATTGCTGGTGGAGGTGAGTCTCCACAAGACCAACAATTTAATCAACTCAGGACATCAAGGCAGCCAGGACAGCACAGTTAAAGATACTCAAGAAAGAGAACTTCCAGAATTGCTTCAGAAAATGGCAAAGATATGGGCGAAGTGTGTTCAAGGCAAAGGAGGGTATTTTGTGCAAGATTAATAGCACATTTAATGTCTATTACTGGAATATATTGTTTAACTTAAAAATTCACCGTTTTGGTGCTGGAAAAACTCGGCTTTAACTTGTCAAAGACTAAAACTAGATCTAACTCATTCACCATGTACCAAGCTAAAATCAAAGTGGATAAGAGACCTAAATATTAAAACAGACACACTAAACCTGTTGCAAAACACGTTAGGTAAAACCCTCGAAGACATTGGCTTAGGGAAAAACTTCATGAACAAAACTTCTATAGCACAGGAATTGCGGAAGAAATCAACAAATGGGACCTCATTCTTTTAAAAAGCTTCTGCACAGGGCCGGGGAGTTAGCTCAGTGGTTCCGGCGCCTGTCTTGCAAGCGCAAGGACCCGGGTTCGATCCCCGGTAACCACATACCATACTGGGTGTGGAGACTCACGCCCAGGAGCAACCAGCACCACATACCACAGTGCCGGGCATGGTGGCTCAAGCCTGTAATCCCAGCATTTGGGAGGCAGAGGCAGGAGGATTGCTGTGATGTGAGTTGGAGGCTGAGCTCAGGGCCAGCCTGAATCACAAAGCGAGACCCTGTCTAAAAAAAAAAAAAAAAAAAAAATTCACCATTTTACATGCTTCCTATGTTCCTTTTTCCTATACATACACACAAATTAGGCACAGTAAGAAATAATTACTACTAATAAAATTGAACAGTTATAATGATATATTATAGTAAGATATTTAAAACTTACCCGTTGTTTATTTTCAGAATTTTCTACTTAATATTTTTCAGCGTGCTTAGCTGTGCATAAAACCAAGACAACAGAAATGAGAACATGGATAAGAGGGCACTATTGTTTGTTTATAATTTGCATATATCTTTTTTTCACTTGGGCCTTAAAATAGTCCATTTTACAGGTGAGAAAACTGAGGTGAATCAAGTGACTCACATGAGACACCATACCAGCAAGAGGCCATTTGACTCAAACTTTTTCCTCTTAAATGCAACTCTATGTTGCCTGGAAATTTCTGTTTGTTTGACACATTAGTTAATAAAATCTAAACAGGTTGTATCTATCAATATAAGTCTGTCACCCAGACAGAACATGAACTGTCCCTGAAAGGAATTTATTTTGGTGTATTCTTCTCTATCTCCCAGATTTCCCTGAAAATAAAATTTAGCCAGAAAATAATCATCCTTGAATCAAAAATGCCCTTCCCAATCAGCCCACCCTTGTCTTACCTGCCATGCAGAGTAGGCACTGAGCAAGAACAGTGATGGAGGGTAAGGTGAGGATAAACTCTCTGGGGTTGGCATTTTTCATCTCTAGTTTTCAAGGCTATTGATTATTTTCTGGTTAGCTCTTATTTGGGGGAGGAGGTAGCCACACAAACACAGTGACCCAGGATCTGAGAGTTTGTAGTATCCAAGGAAACTTGCACACACTGGAAAAACTTACCAGAGACTGACATATATACCAGAATGAATACACAGTAATTACATAATTTTGTTACATAATACATAATATTACAGTAATTATTATAAGTGCCAAGAAGACAACAATATCTTTTCTGGCATGAACAGCATATTTGCTCCTTGTCTGAAGCCAAATTATGACCATTTATTCATTAAAGGAATATTTATGGAACATTTTCACGGGAGTGAACAAAGTCAACATAGCAGGAAGATGGCTTGGCAAGTGTAGAACCAAAAGGTCTACACTGAGATTCCTAAGGTTAGAAGTGACAGAGTATTACTTGCATATGCCTAGACAGACTGGTTCCTTACAAATTAGAAAAAAATACAGAAGTGTCTCATGGAAGCCAAGGCCAGGAATTAAACTCTCACCTCCAGAGGGTTGGGAACTAGGAACAAGGCAAATAGCAGCCACCACAGGAAGCGGCTTCTCTGTGCCCCTCCCTCCTCTCTCCCTGGTCTGCCCATCAGCTTCACCCTGTACATCTGCCACTCAGAACTTTCGGCTGGATAGAATCCAAATCTGGCTTATTTTAACAGAGAAGAAATTTATTGAAAGGATATCAGAAGACTCAAAAACAAAAACAAAAAACAAGATGAAAGTGTGCAGGCCCTGGAGAGGCTACATGCCTTAATCATAGTGCAAACTGTGCTGAAGACCAAAACTGGGGAAGACACCACTGCTGCCACCATGGGGAACCAAACATCACAGCCTGTACCCTGCTACATGGGTGCTAGGCTCCATGGCTGCTAGTCAAGTATCATCTCCATGAAGCCTGCATCCTGTTTGTAAGCTGTTGTCATGGAAATTTTCATAGGTAGTTGTCCCTCAGTATCCTCAAGGGATCATCAGTTCCAGGACCCCTTGCAGATACCAAAATCTAGTCTCATCCAAATCCCTTGTATAAAATGCAGTTTGCAAATAACCTAAACGTATCTTCCCATGGACCTCCTCTCTCTTGTCTGTTTACAGTTCCTATTACAATCTCAACGGTATGGAAATCACTGTCCTACTGTGTTGATTAGAGCATAAGGAAAGCAGAAAGGTCTGTATGTGTTCAGTAGGGACATAGTGTTTGCCCAAAACATTTGATCATCATTGAATCACTTTGGTTTAAGCCAGCCCTCCACCAAGTTAAATCTTCAAGGGCCTCTTGCTCCTCTGCCTCCTCACCCACTTGGCCTAATCACCCAAAAGGTTTTGAAGCACACACCTTTCATCCTATAATCTTATCCATGGCTATTCAACACAAATCTCTAAAACAGGGTTTCTCAATCTTGATGCTGTCAACATGCTGGGCCAGAGAATTCTCTGTGGTAGGAGCGGCATGTCCTGCACACTGCAGCGTACTCAGAAGCATCCCTACGCTCCATTCACCGGATGCCAGTTACATCTGTTCTCTCTTCATGATGACAACTGAAGCCTCTGAGGGAGTAGAAGTGTGTCTTATTTTTTTAAATTAAAAATAACTCCTCAAAGCCATTAAATATTGTCAGTATTCAAATTTACCCAACTGCCTCATAAGTATTTTTGTTTTATCTGTTTGCTAGCTTCTGGTTCCTGGCTGATGTTTCTTTTAATAACAGACTTCATCCTTCCTCCTGCCCCTTCCCTTTTCTCCCCCTTACAATTTATTTGTCTGAGGTTATCACGGTCAGGAGGGAGGAGAGGAAACGGGAAGATGTAGATCAAAGGACGCAAAGCAGCACATATGCACGCCCAAGAGTCTGAATGTCTACTATACACAATTAATAGCACTGCACTAGACTCGGAATTGCTGCTGAGACTAAATGCAACATGAGGATTTGTTAACTTAATTTACTATAGTCTTTTCACTGTGTATATCAAAATATCATACTGTACACTTTAAATATACACAAGAGCTTTTTCAAATAAAAACAGGGCTGGGAGTGTAGCTCAGTGGCAGAACACTCACCTAGTACCTGTGGGGCCCTGGGTTCAACCTCCAGCAGTATAGGATAAAAAGGGAGGAACAGAGGAGAAAGAAGGAAGGAAAGAAAGAAAAAAAGCAAGCAAGAAAGAAAGAAAGAAAGAGGGAAGGAAAGAAAGGAAGGAAGGAAGCAAACATGGGGGGGGGAGGGAATAATATAAAGAAAGAAGCAGTCAAGTTCTGTGCAGTTCCTCGCAGTCTGACTTACGGACTCTGCCCCCATGGCGTGATCTTCTACTTCCGGATATTCTCCTCTACTTCCTCTATTTTATATCTACAAGTTTGTTCTATAGTAACTGTTCTGCAGTTCCAAGGCACACTCTGCTTCTTTTGTTGGCTATCAGCAACTATTGCCAGTCATTTCCTAAATCCTCATTTCATTAGAGATTAAAAATGATAAAATTCTTTCCATCCTCCTTCAATTACAAACTTAGAATACCTATGAAGATTAGCATGTCTTACCACAGTTGATTTTTCTTGACAAATAGGTTGTGTAAGGAACAGCAAAAAAAAATGCTTGATTTTTTTTCTCACTTTACTTAGCAATTTTTAAAACAAAGCATGAATAAACCAGCATCTACCAAAGGGACCCTGTGTAAGGTTGGTGAGTACCTTCATAAACCCCTGAATTTAACATGTTAGCAATGCTTCCAGTCCACAACTATTATGTTCTTGCTGCTGCTCAAACTATTCTGTCTACAGCCGCTGAGGTCCCTGTAAGGAGGCTTCTAAGTCCTCTTGATGGACTCAATGATCTTGCATAGCTTCCTGCCTCCTAGTACGACAAGTAGTTCCAGGTTCATTGTGTACAAGTCCTGGCCCAGACCAGTTATCAGTCTGTTCTCCAAGGATCCCTGGCTCCTGCTAGCATGTCCCAGATCCCTTGCACTTGCTCAGACTCAGTCCCCGAGCCACTAAACACAGATGGCCAAGAGCTGGAAAACAAGGATCTTTCCTCTGGATCTTCTATGACCCAAAGTAGTTTCCTAGATAACAGAAGGAGAAATGCCCGAAACATGGGGAGAAAGGGACACAGTGGACTTCTGCACCATCAGATGACAGTGTTCCTCATATCGTTCTCCTTCTCAGATGTATTTCTCACTGCACAAAGCCTCGTATAAGTGTCCCAAAGTTCCTAAAATCACCCATCCTCCCACCTCAAAGGCCAACAGAAATGAGTTGAGACAAGGTTTGAATGTTATAGCCTAAGCAAGCTGTAATTTACTTCAGCCTACGGATGGGGCCGTGCAACAGGAGCTTGCCCATGGGAACTCCCGTGGGAATCAGAAAACAGCGGGCCTCAAGGAAAGGGAGACTTGTCCTCTGCTAACAGCCAGAGCTAAAGAAGGGGTGACTAAAATAGTGGAGGCTTCAAGTGCTGGGCCTTAACAGATCCCTTTCTGTAGCTCCCAGCATGCGTAACTCCCGATGTCACAGCCCAAACCTTCTGCAGGCTGCCTGGCTCTTGCCCCGGTGACATCAGTGACCTATTGCTCCTTCTCCAGCTGACAAGTGTGGCTCACATGTGGAGGGTTCTTGTGTGTGCTGCTCTTGCTGCTCCTTCCACAGGTATCATTTCTCCGAATCTATAAAGCCTCTCTCTCGAGGTCATTATTTGTTGTCATCTTCACTTTTTCTGAAAGAGAAGCTGAGGTTTTGAGACATTAGTAAGCCCAGCTTTCATGCCTTACTAGTAAGAAATGGAGCCAGGACTTGAATCCAGAGAGTCCGAAGCAAAAGCCTATGTTACTCCACACGACGCCACCCATTGGTGGCTTCTGCCTGTGGGGCACTCAAGCCCTTCTCCCCACAGCCATGGTGTCTTAGGAAGATAACTTTATTTCTCTCCTTGTATCCATGAGGAGATCTTTAGATCATCTGCAGTGATCTCCCTGGGAGTCCCTGTACTAGCCACAAAACAGAGTTGAGGGACCAGGCTGATTACTGTGGTCCCTCGATAAGGGAAGTTACCACCAATGACCATAAGTAATGAGTGAATCAGCCTCGTTATAAATCTTTTACTCATTTGTATAGAACAGGAAGACTACCCAAAAAACACAAACTCATATCATCCCTCACAAATATTTGTTAAGCGGGGCTCTAAGCGTGGGGGGCAGAGGATTTAATGACAGGAAAACAGTCCTGGTTTTATGAGCTCAGTGCTGGGTGAGCTCAGTGCTGGGTAGGGAAAGCAGAAGACACTCAGTGAATAAGAAAAGTAAAGTAAAGTTGTACAGTATATTAGACAGTGTGTTAGCTCGCTTGCCAGCACTATGACAAAATGTCTGAGAAAGTCATCTAGGAAAGGAAAGGCATATGTTGGCTGAAGAGGTTTCAGTTCATGGTCAGCTGGCTCCACTGTGAAGGCTGCATGGCAGCCAGAGAGCAGAGGGAGAGACAGCAAGAGTCAGAGACAGAGGGGTGGGGATAAGATAAAGTCCCCAGCATCACACTCCATGACTCACTCCTTTCAGCTAGCTTTGCCTCCTAAGCTTCCATTATGCAACAAATTCCATCAAGTAAGAAGGCCATCGATGGATTCATCCACTGATACAGTTATGTTGTTGTTACTATTAGTGTCACTATTCAAAAGCCCATCGTCAGCTGGCAACCAAGCTCCAGCACATGGCCCGTATGGGACATTTTAGATCTAAACCATAAGAGATAATGGTAAATGCTACAGAGAATATAATAAAGGTTGGAAGATAAACATGAAGTGTTGAAGGCAGAAAATTAAAATTTTAGGTTGGTGGGTAGGAGGTGATGCACAGAAGGGCCACTTGAATAAAGTGCTCAAAAAATTGAAGTACATTAACATAAAAGTAGCTAAGGAAACACTGGTGGAGGAGTAAGGAATAGTTACATGCAAAGGTCCAGGGGAAAGGTCTGGATACAGATGTGTTCAAGGGACAGAGAGACAAGTGTGTTGGGAAGACAGTGAAAGAGAGAAAGAGCAGTGGAGGTAAGGTAGAGATGACAGAGAGCCAGGTCCTAAGTGCCCTTCAGTGTCACTTCAAGTACTCCAGGTCAGAAGGGAACCAGCAGAAGACTGACACTGTACCTTTTGTAACAGTTGAGACTGTTACAAAAACCCAGGTTAGAGTGCATGTGGTTTGAACCTGGGAAGTGGTAGTGAGGCAGACATTTTTCTATATTCTTCACAAGAGACAATTGACCTGATAAGCACAGGGCATGAAACAGAGACAGGAACCTAGGGGACTCCACAGTTAGGCCTCAGTCACCCTACTTCCCCCACGTCCAGCAGACCATGCCTGCAGGCTGGAGCTGAGTCTTTCTTTCAAGCCACATATTTTCTTTAACAAAGGCAGCTCAAAACTAATTCATCTGAGATTAAAATGTCACAAGGTTTGGGAGAGGAGAAGCAGAGGAAGGGCTGTGTCCTCCTCACAGATGCCCACTCCACTGACAGACCACTGGCCACTGGGCCTTCTTGTACTGCCTACCTAACCTCTCTACACAGGCAAAGTAATGATTTCTTGGGCACCACATTCAAGTAAAAACACATTTTTCTGGCTTCTATCCCCGGAAAAATTCCAAAACACTGCTTAAATACTACCAGACAATTAGCCAAAGACATGGAAACTCACTCTGGTTCTCTTGGCCAGAAGTACTCCAGGCAGGAGGGAGTGGGGAGAGACAGAGACAGAGACAGAGACAAAGAATGTTTAATACAAAACAGGCTGAAATAAAAGGTTTTAGAGATGAGAGAGGAAGAGGAAATCACAACTGTGCTAAGGGAGGTCGGACCTACAGGTTCATGACAGCAAGGCAACAGGCGGTTGGGTACCAAGGTAAAGGAATGTAAAACGAGACTGTTGAGGCTGAGAACATAGCTCAGGAGTGCAGCACTAGCCTAGACCCTGGGTTGACCTTAGCACCACCAATCAAAATAAACAAAATAACAAAACCAGAGTATCTATCTGAAGATTGTAACACACACACACACACACACACACACACACACACACACACACACACACATGCACACACAATATAAAAAGCTAGGTCTAGGGTCAGGGATTTAGCTCAGTGGTTCTGGCACCTGCCTTGCAAGTGTAATGGCCTGGGTTCAATCCCCGGTAACCATATACAACAATGCCGGGAATGGAGACTCGTGCCCACAAGCAATCAGCACCACATACCACAGTGCCAGCGGGCATGGTGGCTCATACCTGTAATCCCAGCACTTGGGAGGCAGAGGCAGGAAGATTGCTGTGAATTCAAGGCTGAGCTTAGGGCCAGCCTGACCTACAAAAGTGAGACCCTGTCTCAAAAAAAAAAAAGCTAGATCAATAGGAATACCTTTAAACATTAATTATCACAATGGCAGAGATTGCTTCCTCTACAGATCTACAGTGCTGTTTTGCAATGTATAGAGTTTATGTTTGGAACAAAAGCGTTTTGAGAGACACAGGCACATCCTATCCTGGGAAGAAAACAATGGTTTCAGTCCCACTTGAGCAAATGCTTGGATGTTTAATGAACAAAGCCTTCTATGAAATGGATATTTCCTACCCAAGAGGATGCTCACTGGCCAGTTAAAAGCTCAGAACAGGAGTGAGTTCAAATCCCAGCTCTATTCCTGTGGAAATCTTGTACATCTGTCTTAACAGCTTCCAGCCTCATTTTCCTTATCTGTAAAATGGGAACAATTCAACCACAAACATAAAATTCAGCAGAGCACAGAGCCTAGTTCTAGTTATAACTATTTCACTATCAACAAAAAGGCCCTGGGTATCTGATGGTCCTTTTGCCTTGCACTTCCAGATTAAGGGACCAAGATTCTCTCTCCATTTGTTGTGACGCCTTGTCAGTGGGACGTGAGTATTTAATAGCACACAGAAGCCTGTTCGGCAGCATGTTTTCCTTCACTGGGTTGTAATTTCTTAATTGCTTCTAACAGATGTCCTTGGTTTTGCCAGCCAAATTCGGGAGACAGGTTTTAGGATTTTGGTTTCCAAATGTGACATTGGCACTGAGTCTTTTTGTGCTTCCAAGATGGTCCCTGGACCTTGTCAACAGGGCTGATGGGGAGAAGACACTTTCTGAGTCAATCAGAGCAGGCTGAAGAATGTGACTTCTCCTAGCCCCTAGAGACAGACTTCTGCAGAGAGACAGGTGAAGGGTCTGGTAGCTGAAATGGTCCCAAGTAAAATAAGAGTGGACGGAGAACTCCTGGCATGACATGAGTCAGAGGTGATCACAGAGCTCTGCAGAGCCCTGGAAAAGACACACAAGGCCAGCCAAACCTCTTCCGGCCTCTCTTTGAGCAACATTATCATGATCAGAGCCAACATTTACTGAGAACTCACAACATACCAGGTGCTGTTCCTACCACTTTGCATAAATCAACGTATTTGATCCTTATCACAACCCCAAGGAGAAGAAACCATCCTAAACCCCCTACCACGGAACAGGGAACAAAGGTGAAGAGGTTGAGTAACATGGCCAAAGCCACCCAGCTTCTCTTTTCTCTTTCGTCAGTACTGTATTCAGGATTGAATCCAGTATTCTAGCCCTGAGCTACATCTCCAACCACTATTTTAAAATTTTGAGACAGCATCTCTTTAAGTCACTAAATCACCCAAGCTGGGATTGAACTCCAGAAACTACTGCCTCAGCCTCCCAGACTGCTGGGATTACAGGTGTGGGACTGCATGCCTAGCTATCACTTGGCTTTTAAGCAATAAGGCCAGAATTTGCAGCTGGGCATGTGAAGTCAGAGCTCAGGATCTGAAATGCTTGGCTCTCGTGATTTTATTTTATTTGTTCAGATTTGGGGGCAAAATTCCATTTTGCTACACACACATCCCCCCAAACCATACACCTAGTATAAAGAAAAGAAACTAGTTCTGTATTCCAGGAGTCTAGGACAATTTGCTCTCTAAACTACTTCTTCCTAAATGTTCATTCATTCATTCATTCATTCAACAACTGATGGCAGAGTCCTTACCAGGAAGGGAGCAGGCCTACAGCAAGTGAGCCCCATGGCTTACAGCACAGCCATTAAGACGCAGGCCCAGGAGCATCCTGCAGGCCACAGCAATGGCCTTAGCAGAGAGAAGAACAGACCTCAGAAGCATTGTGTCACTACCAAATGCACTGAGGGACCCACACGGATATGATTAGGAAAAAAATCTAAAGACATGTTCAACACATTCAGGGAAGTCTCACTACAGATGGATATTGGATATATTAAGAGTTACTGTTTACTTTGTAAGACTGACGGTGCCATGGGTGTGATGTGTACTATAACCTCGATGATCTAGTTTCTCTAACAAATAAAGTAGAAATGAAAAAAGAGAGACAGAGACAGAATCTACAGATTAAAACAGACTTTAGAGACATCACAAAGAATTACAACATATGGTCCTTGTTTGTATTCTGATTCCAACAGACTGTAAAAGAAAGAGAGGGAGTGGGAGGAAGGAAGAGAAGAGGAGAGAAGAAGAGATAATAAAACAATATGAGACAATTGGGGGAAATATGAATGTCAGCTGAATATCTGACGATGCAAGGAAACGGCGGCGGAATGTTTCGGTGTGATAATGGTATTGGGGCTGTGTTTTCCGTAAGAAGATTTTTGTCTTTTAAAAAGACAAGCTGAAAAATTTAGAAAGAAAATTATAAAATGACTGTGACTTACTTCAGAATAATTAGCAGAGGAGAAAGAGAATGGGTGAGAGTCTAAAAGCACTGACATGGCCCAGGAATTGATAACTTGAAGCTGACAAGTGCTAGAGGGCGGTATTATGTCATTGTCTCTACTTTTGAGTAGTTTTCAAATTTCTAAGCCAATGTTTTAAGGATCATATAAGTGAGAGATGCAAACTGACGTATTTATAAGAGGGAGAATGCAAAGTTGGTACATGCTTTAAAATATTCTATCAAAAGTGTTTAATATGTAGAAAGGTATCGGTCAGGAGTTCATACAGCACTCAGTTATGGGTCTACGGCCACGTATCATCCTATTCTCTCTAACCTAGAGAATTAATGTTGGAAACTTCCCTTCAGCACCCAAGTCTGCATAAGACTCTTCCAGTTTACCAGTTTTATAACCATAAGCAATTGATGCTCTCTGCTTCCATTTTCTCATCTGTAACAAGAGATAAAAATCAAACCTATGTCCACAGTAGCTTCACTGGTAATAGTCTAAAACTTAAAACAACCAAACACCCACCAACAGGAAAAAAGACAAACAGACTGAGGTATATACACACTGGAATACTCAAAGGAAAAGAATGAACCCTGACACGGATGACAAAACAGTTATGCTATCCAAAATTATACAGGCCAAAAATATATATTGCATGCCTGCAATATCCACAGTGACAGAAAGCCAGGTAGTAAGGACAGATGGAAAGGAAGAATTACAGGAGACACAAAGGAATGTTTACAGCTGAAAGATACACTCATTGGTTTCCATGACGGTTTTGTTTTCTCAGGTGGGTACAAGCTAAAATTTATCACATTTCACACTTTAAACAGAGCCAGTTTACTGTAGTTAAATTATACTTTAAAAAAATCTGTGGATAATAAGACCAAATTTATCTCAGAAAATGTGAAGATGAAATGGGTCAATATATGTGAAATACCAGGATCATCTCAAGCCCAGGTGAGCTCTCCACCAGGAATCTGATACCATACCAGGTATGGAGAAACAAGAACAAACAAGACAGACAAGGAGCCTGTTACATATTACCCCTTATGAAGCTCTCAGTCCCAGAGAAGTCTCCTCCCAGGAAAGGAGAAAAATTATGAAATATTTCAATAGGGAAAGACCATAGAGAAATGTAATATAAGCAAATACAGACTTCCTGGAAAAAGAAATACTTCAACTAAGACTGGAAGATGAAGCCAGACAGGTTGGAGTCTAAGAATGTGCTAGTTAGAAGAGCCCCACGTGCAAAGGCCCTGTAGCAGGATAAACCATGACAGGGTAAGGAAGTACAGACTGTTCTAATTGGTAGAATACCAAGGACATGAGCATCTGAGAGAGGCAGTGGCCGGGAAGAGGCTGAAATAAACAAAATAATAATATGAGCTAGTGTTTACTGTTTACTATAAATGTAAATGAACTCACTCAAGTCACAAACTCATGAAGTGCAAACTGCTATTATTTTTATTTCATATATGAAAAACTGATACACAGGATGACTAAGCCGCTGTATCCAGGATCACTCAGCTAGGAATGATGGCAAGGGAGCTCAAATGAAAGGAAGGTTGATTCCAACTCTCAGTCATATCCTCATGCCTAGTTTCCAAGAAAGGATCAAAGAGAATTTGCAATATTAGGCAGCGTACCACCAACAGAGCCTCTCTCTCTTATGCAATGAGAAGGGTGAAAAGAGAGTAGAAAAGGAATGGCTTTCTGTACCTGTGGTAAATATTATCACCCCCTAATTAATAAATGAAAAAGCGAAGAATCCAAAAAGTAAAATGATTTGCTCCAAGTTACACAGCTGGGAAGTTTCAGAGTCTGTTTGACTCTAAACCTCAAGCCCTTCCATACCAATCTATCGTGGAACTGAATTCTCCCCCAAGACAGTGGAAAAGAGTCGTGCATCCAGAAGTGGTCCTTAGCAGGATTACGTTCATTCTCCCTTCCTAATCCTTTAACATCCCCTTCCTCTATCTGGCATCCTAAACTCTGAAGAGAGACTCCACTGAATAGTCTACATTTTGAGAGGGGGCTTCAACTAAAGAGTCAAGTGTCTTGAACTTAAGTGGCCTTTGTGACACCTTTCTGTCATAACCAGCCCTGGGAGATCCAGTGAGACACATGCCCTCTCTCGTGAACCCTGCCTCAGCCTTACTGCCTCCTCCCCTCCCCATAAAGGCCCTTCATGCCCCTGGGCTGTGGGATAGAGCTCACAGGAGCTATCCTTTTATCTCCTTCAGCAACCTTAAATAAACCTGCTCTCCTCAGTGTTGGTGCTGGAGCAGCAGGCTGCTGGACCTTCGTCTCAGCTGACAATGTTGTATCACCTCCTTGTGCCCATTCTGCCTGTCCCAGGCCTTAGTGGCTCTCAGGACTCCTGTCTTCTTTTTCTCTGCCAAAGCCAGGCATCCGGCAGAGCATGTGAGGCAGGTCATCCTGACCATGGTAGACAGAGAGGCCATCCTTTCCACCTTGGAAATCAGCTGTCAGAATTTTCTGACACGGTGAAGCTTTCAGGCAGCCCCTTTCCTATTGAATTAGCACCGCTTGACACAATCCCTCTTTTGCCATTTTAAAGTGCTAAGTGGCTAATTTGATTGGGCTCAATGAGATGTAAATGATTGGATTCAATAAAGGAGCAGGGAGAGTGTCCCTGTGCAGAAGATCTCATTTCTCACTGGGGTACAGCTTTCTTTCTAGGAGCACACGGGGAACTGGAAGCCCTTCCTAGCATCATGTTGATGAGGAAGACTGGGATCCCTCTTGCTAGGGAATGGATGTGGTTTATCACCAGAATGCCTAAAGACTAGATGGGGACCTCAATGATCCAGGCAAGTTCTTTACATTTCATCAGAAATGCATTTTCATAACACCACGGGGAGAGGCAACGGCCAGATAGATATACTGAGGAGAGCTTAAAAATAACAGAAATAGGAAGGGGTTTCAGGCTGCAGAGCAATGGGAGCACAGTTCTGATGGAGACAATCAGACAGGTCTGTTCACAAAAAATAAGGCTGGCTTTATGGAGGCTGAGATGGGCTACGGTCTGGTTGATTGTTATTTCAGTTTTGGGTTTACCACGTGGCTCTGGAGAAGCCCTTGTCTTTCTCTACAAGATGACCATTTCTGCCTGTGCAGTCTCAGTTCTGCAGGGGATCTGCTAGAATCCAAGATGAGCGTAGGTTTAAGGTGATGGTTAGAAACTTTTGAGTGCTCACTGAATGTCCTTGTAAATCCCTTATCTTAGTGACCTCAGTCTTTTAGGGAGCCGAGATAGGTTTTATAAATTCAGGGCTAATCGACCTTGTATTGCCACTTTTCAGACAGTCACTCCCTAAATGAATAACATGCTATATGCTGAGCTGAGCAAGGATCTGAACCAAAGTTATAAGATATAAAAGAGACAGATACAAAATGAAGGTCAAGCTCTGTCCCGCATCCTTATCCACTGGATCTATAGACCCACATAAAGAATCACTATTTTTTAACAAAGGCAGCCTAAGTCCCTAATGGCCTCAGAAGAAAACACAAGTCATACTCATAATGAATGACAGGTTAAAGGCCCAGGGGTTCATCTGCATTTTGTTCCCGTGGTCTCTGTCTCATCCAAGACTTCCTGTGTTGAAATTAAATCACTCTTGCGAGATAGTAAGAGGGTGGAAACTTAATCTAAATATAGTATCAGAGGAGGGATCTTTGGGATGTGACTAGGGTTAGATAAGGCATTAGGGCAGACTCAGAGTTGACCGTAGTGGTGTTGTAAAGAGACCAAAGAGATACACAGACACTAATGTATGCTCCATGTCTTCTGACATGAGGTGGCCTGGGCCTGCAAACAAGAAAGCCACTGTTAGATATGGCCTCTTGATTTGACTTTCAAAACCATGAGCCAAAATAAACCCCTATTCTCATAAATTCTTTTCAAGAAGCAGACAATAAAAGGATATATCATTAAAATGCTGCATATCATTCAGTATAGGTCCTGTAATTAAGACTAACCAATCTTTCCAGGTCTACAAGCCACCTCCAAACACATGACCTTAGACAAATTATTCACATTCTCTTCACACTCAGCCTCCTTTCTTTAAAGTGGGATATACTGGTCTGTTTTCTCATTGATGGAACAAAATATTCAATATCCACAATTTAAAGGAGAAGAGATTTTGTTTGGTTCATGGTTTCAGAGAGTTCAGTCTGCAGCTGGCTCGTTCCAAAGCAGAAGCATCATGGCAGAAGGTAGAGCAAAGATGCTTAGTTCATTCCAGCCAGGAAGCAGACCAGTGACAGAATTCCAGAGAGAGATGTACCTTCCAAAGACACGTCCCCACTGATCCTCCTACTTTAGCTGGTCCTCACCCCTGACTGCATATTCTCCTACAACTACTAGTCACTTCATTCACTGACACCTGTAGCTTCCCCATGATTCAGCCACCTCTCTGGAAGTCTCTTGCTCCACTCAAAGCTGACAAAAAATTGAAGATCAACTGACAAAGGGGACATGAATACTCACCTCAAAGAGTTGTGCAGGTGAGTAGCACAGTGATCAGTGTGAACTACGACGCGCCTCACACCTGATTAGCATTTAAGAAACATTACTTATTATATTAGTGCCATAATCAGAATTATTAAGATTAGGGCTAAGACTTGCCAGAAAAAATGTTAAAAGATCATTTACCTAGATATTTATGTAGAAAAGAGAAAGAGATTTGAAACAAGCAAATCTGCCAGTATAATAGCTTACAAGGGCCACAGACAAGCACTGATCATACAAAGCATGGAAAATCACCCCAGTAAATGTTCCGGATGCTCCCACTGCTGAACCCAAGAGGCGGCCCGCCTCAGGCTCAGAGACCAGCAGGTGGCTGACTTCCAGGTACTACATCTTTTATCCAGTTGACTCCCGAGGCCATAAAAGAAGTGAGTCAATGGCTTAGTCACTACTTGGCATGTAGCAGGGGTTGGCTTAAAAAGGCCTTGAACACAGAGGCTGAGCCTTGCTGAGAAAGACCTCAGGCATTCCCTCTCTTCCCAGCCAATGAAAATCCCAGGCTGCTCCACAGTGGCCCTCACGGATGGGGAGAACAGACAGAGACTGGAGCAGGGTCAGGGATGAACTCAATTTGTGTTTAAACAAACCCTAGTTAAGAATTCTGTCCAAAAATCCCAAGGAAATACATCTAGAACTCCAAGTCAAAACAGCTCAGTTCCTTCTCCAGTGTAGCCAGAGATGAGCTGTGTGTCTTAGGGTAGTCACTGCACCAACTTGGGCTTCAGTTTCCTCACTGTATTCTTGGCAGGGTCTTATGAGGCTAAAATGACCTCATACATCTGAAAAAGGGCCCAAACACACAGAAGGCCCTCAACAAATTTAAACATCTACCAGGTTTCACACCACAGGGACATAAAACTGTCTTCCTGATGCTGACACAAAGATTAAACAAGAAGCAGAAAGAGTGTCAGGTATATTCTGCATTTACTAGGCTCTCAATAAGATGAATCTCATTTTTTTTCTAGCAGTTCCTCAACTCTCTCTTCCTCCAGAGCCTTTCCAGACTAGTCAGAAGACGAATGATAAATTCGTCTAGGGCTTCTTAACCAAATTCAAAAAAAAACCTCTTGACATAATCAATGAGAAAGATATGGACTTATTATTTTCCAAGTCTGTTCCTTCCCTCATCTTCCTGGGTATAAGACTGAACTATATTTCCCAGCCTCCCTCACAGGTCTATGCAGTCATGTGACTACAATCCACCAATAAGTATTAATAGAAGTGAAAAAATTTACATGCCTTGCTCATGAGGACCTGCCTCACAAATCCTCCATGTTTTCTCTCTCATCTTCCAGACTGATACAGATTTCAAGGTCCCAGAGGAAGGATCAAAGCCACAAGAAGGAAAGAACTTCAGCCTTGGAATCATCTCATAAACAATCATCCACGTGATCAAAAATGTTCATGTTGAACAATTAAATGCGTGAGAAACAGGTCTTGGTAGTTTTAAGCTATTAGATTTCCAGGTTCATTGCAAGACATACCCCCAGAGTCAACATCTATAGGGAGCTACTCCAAATCCCCACATAAAATAGACCTCACTCCCCCAGAGATTTGTGAGTCAGATAGTCCACTTGCAAAAAGAAATGCATTTAATGCAAAACTGTTCTAAAGATTATTTCATAGAGAATTAAATAGTCAGGTACTACTGCCATGATGTCCAACATTTCTGAGTATCTGCTGTGTGCCCAGCACTGTGATAAATACCCGCACTTGATGTGCTTAATCTACTTCTTCATGATAATGTTATGTAGTAAATATTATTAAGCCCATTTTATCACCAAGGGAATACAATGTCAATGACATTAAGAAACATTTTGTTGTTTTCACATCAGAAAATGGAATCTGAAGCACCAGACTCTGCCAGTGTCATTTTATTGCAAAAGGATTAGGTCATCCCCAGAGTCTTCTGGAACCATCAGGGACAAGAGGGTGGCTACATTACTAGGTGGGGGAAGACAACAAACAATGCCTGAGCTTTGAAATATCTGCCCTAGGTCAGGCCTGCCCAAGGTCACACACTTGATGCAGACATTTCATTTGTCCATTACCAGCATCCACCAGAGGCATATTTACTTCTGTGGGTTTGGAAGCTTTCCCCTATGTTTTCAGGCCAACCATTAAGCGGCTCCTATTTGAACTCTCAGCACATTTCATTTATATCTCTTGCTGTGTAAACTCAGGCAAGTTACTTAACCTCTCTGTGCTCCCATCAGTGCTCTCACCCACAGGATACAGAAGCTAACAGTGCCAACTCACATCAGCTTTGAACTAGGACTGAAGTGCTTTGAGACTTGGATCTCCTGGGAGGGATCTTTGGCTAAAGCATTTTTTACTTTCTGTAGCTTAGTCTATCAACAACATAAGAAGAGCAATGTTCAATGTGGATGGATTCATTTAAACATTAAATACTATATGCAATATTCTATGAGTAGCTATAAATTTGCAAATTATATATAATTACAATTATTTGGAGACGTGCCTTTCTACTTCTTGATAACAGAGGAAACATTTTGTTCCTACAGTAGTACATCAACAAAGCCTGACACATAGTAGGTGCTCAATAAATGTTGAACAACTTAGTGAATAAACAAATGGCCTGAATGTCTAGGACTGTCATACATTTTCAGAACTCAGGCTTTTTGACCTCAGAGTAAATTTATTTTAGAACAATTTTTTCTATAACCCACTAGCCCAGGGCCTTAAACTTCATTTTCCATAACAATGATGGGACCTTTCAAACTCTTTCCGATAAGCATAACAATAATGATAATTGAATACTTTACTTTTAAAATGCCTTTGCATCTATCACTGCTTTTTATTTTGTCAGCACCCTTATAAAAGTAAGAATTATTATTTTCATTTTGCAAATGGAAAAGAAAAAACTACTTAGGCCAAGAAAGGAAATAAAATTCTCTCCACTTGGCAAGTAAACAGCCTCTTCAGAATTTCTAGGAGAAACTTGATTTTAGTTATACTTGTCCTCAGAAAGCTGAGTGTCTTCATTTAGGGGCTTAAAAACTGCCTGCATTATTCTGTCCTTCTGAGCTCACCAGATCAGAGTTTGGCTCTACTCATTAAACATCACTGTGGATGTAGCTGTTCAACCCAGAAACTTGTAAAATGTCTCAGTTCCTGTCTGTTTCTCACACCGCTCTACCTCCGCCACCCGCCGCCCCCGACACACAAGGCCAACCCAAGCACTGGTAGGCACAAATCATTCACCTTCTTACTTCTAATTCTCCTATGAAGATCACTAGAAGTTCTGCTCTAGTTCCACTATTCCTACGGCACAAAAGGACACTATCATTTCTCAGTTGAATGGCCTCAATGCCAGAGACTGAACAGTCAGCCTCCACCTGCACCTCCTCTGATCATTCCCACAGCCTGAATGATCTTTTAAACATGTAAATTCTATCCCACAGCCTTAAGATAGAATCAAAAGTCTTCACCATGATGCACACAGGGACCTTCAGCATCTGCTTTCCACCCTCCTCTCTTATTTCCTCTTTGGCCACCATTCCTCATACTCAGACCAGACCAGACAAGGCCAAATCAGTTCACACCTCCCCCCAAATCTGTCCTCCAAGATTTAGCATGAACATCACAGCTTCAAAGAAACTGGTCCTGCTTTTTCCAAACTCCTTTGCTTCCCTTTTCATTCAGTACACTTTATTCTCTATGAAACCTCAACATCAGATGTGATGCTTCACTAGGAGTGCATTAAACTATGATTCCTCCATGTCATATTCTGATACAAACTCTCAATGTTGAATGTGATGATGATGTGTATTCATAATGTACCAATACAGATTTAAATTAAAAAACAAAAAACTGTGATTCCTCAATTACTTCCTCTCCTATTATTGTCCTCCCAAGGGCTGAGAAATCCAAGGCAACAAGAGGAAATTCTCTGTAGACACCTCTGGCAAAACACATTGTGTCCAATGGAAAGTTTGAACCCTAGTTTATTTTTCACCCTAAAAAGCTATTCTCACAAATATATAAGGGTCTCTTTGGAGTTTCCCCAAGAATTTCCTTCTGCTGTTTTTCATTTCACCACCTCTGCCACTCCCCTTCCTCATTTCCTGCAAAACAATTTAGCAAATTCTTGAGGTCTCATTCCCTAAATTAGTATGGTAACTACTTGCCACGTGTGGGTACTGAGCATTTTCCAGGCAGCCAATCCAAACTGCAATCTACCATAAATGTAAAATATACACTGGATTTCAAAAATTTAATACAAAAAATGTAAACTACCCCAATAATAATATTGAGATATATCAAGTAAATGATCATAAAAATAACCACACTTGTTTTTTGTTACTTTTAATATGGTCATTAAGAAATTTAAAATTGTGTATCTAGTTCACATCATACTATTATTGGACACCATTTGTGTGCATGATTGAGCTCATCCATAGTAGTCGTTCCCCCAGGAGAAATTCCAGTACTAGGTTTTAAGATGGTGGTTACTGCCTAGCTCCTCTTCATATATTGTAAGGTGAAGGCACCACAACATGTAATTAAGCCATTTCTTAGTCTTTTAGTGATAAAATGAAAGAAGCATGTGTCCATTTGATAAGCAGCTTCAGAATCTACTGCAATTTAAGATTTAGAACCTCCCCAAAGCCTCATGTTCACAGTTGAAGTGTTTAGAAGGCAGCTGGATCATGGGGGCACTATACTCCTCAGCAAGTTAATCTACAAATGAATCCATAGCTGAATGTGCTATTGGAAGAAGCCTGGCAGGAAGATCATGCAGGTGTGGCCTGAAGAGGTATATATATCCTCCTCCCTTCTCCTCCCTTTCTTCTCTGCTTTATAGTCACTAAGACATGAGTTGTTCTCCTCCCTCCACTAAAGCCTTCCATCATGCCCTTCCTGCATTTGGGGCTCACTGACTACGGCCAAATCTTCTAAAAATTGTGAGCTTCTCCTTTAAATTCTGGGTATTGGGTACTGTGTCCAGCAATGAGAAAGCAGCTAAGACAGAAGCCCAATATGCAATGGGCCCTTTGGATAAAAGGGTAAATTAGATGACACAGAACCCACTAAGGTGACCAAAAGCAGCATGTTGATGCCTTTCATTGTTAAAGCATCCACCTCATTTGAGATTTTTTATTTTCAGTGGCACGGTCCAGGAATTCCTGCACGTCCCTGGGGTCCTAACATGAAGAAGTCTGCATTTTGGAACTCAAAAGACATTTTCCATGAAAACTCCATTATATAATGTAAATATAAACTCTTTGACTATTCCATACACATTCACTTAACCAATAATTACAGTAACATTACTGTACAAAATAGTATGTATTTTCATGAAATGCCCCACTTATATTTTTAGTATCAACCAGGGGAATGCTTCTCAGATAAGACTCTAAGGTTCAGGAATACTTAGAAGCTTCCAAGTTCTCACAGGCAAAACAAGTTGCTGGAATTGGCATTTGAGTAAAAATTTATACAGGTACAGAGAAGCAGGCTGAAAATTATGGTATGTTTTATTAATCCAGTATAGAATTAGAGATAGAAGGTATTCATTATGCCCCTTTAGCAGACCCTCTGTTGGATTTTCTTGCTAGTTCTCTTGGAATTTGATTCAAATATGAGAACTAGAAGGACACTAGAGTCAAAATAATTTCAGCTACAATTTAATAGTTTCCACAGGACAGAAAATCCAACATAAACAAGTTTAATGCAAACAGAGGTAAGGTTAGAGTCACATTTATTGTACCAGCAATTTCAACATTCTGAGATATTCAGCTTAAGGCATACCTTGCAAGGGCTCAACTCCTAGCACTAGGCCCTTTTGTGTATTGATCTCCTCAAGCTTTTTGCTCCCTGGGGCGCTCAAGCTCTTCAAACTTCTCTTCTTTTTGGAAAGGTAAGATTCTCTTGCCTGGAGCCCATAAAATCTTACTTAACTATAATTGGTTTGAATGTTCAAGGGTCACGTGACCCTGTATGAATCAATCAATCACGGTGAAGGACGAAGAGCTTTGATTGGCTAAGCCAGGTCACATGGTCACTACCCTTAGACCTCAGAGCATGACCTGACATGAGTAAGAGCATCTCTCCAAAGGAAATCAGCTGTTACTAAGCAAGGATAAGGAATGGAAGTCTATAGGCAAAACACACAAATTTCAACTGTAATGCTTATAAATAGCTGTACACAGGTAAGCCAGCTCTCAGGTAAATAAGCCCTGATTTTTAATGTGGGAAAGTATCAGTGATATAAATGATCCCATCACTGCTAATTTCAGACTGCTCCTCAAATTTCTAAACATTTACTATTCTGTTTTCATGGGCAAAGAGACACTAATTTCAGCAATCCCTGCATTCTCCAAAGGAAACATCCTGCAGAGGCAGGAGAAGGAAAAAAACTCTTGCAAGAGCAAGTAGTTAAAAGAAGAAAGGAATTTTTTAAATCTATTTTGTATTTTGGACTTTAAGTGAAAGTCTTATAATCTTAACTCCCTGCTGCTATCCTCAGAGCCAGAGGAGAAGCAAGAGACAGCTGCAGTAATCTCAGGATAACTAGCTTTAGTTCTTGGGCTGCAATGGAAAGATTCCTCACCCATTTAGCTATAATCTCTTAGCAAAGTACAGATGGCCCACACTGAAGTTCTTCTCTGTACCTTAAAATTGGCGTTCATGTTATTATCAAAACACCAATTCAAAGAAAATTCTGTCTTCTGTGAACATCTGTTGTCACTGATTAGTCATCACTTAAAATCAACTCATTTTCTATCCTGCCCAATATTAACTGCAAACAGACACAATGGCCAAGTTCTTCTATATAGCTTATAACAAACTGGGCTGTCCCCATAATATGTATATGAAGAGAAATACTCGCCCTATCAACTAGGAATGCAGGAAGTGAGATACAGAATGAAAATATGGAGGTAGCTCGTACAGGCATTTACATAAGTTGGTTTACACCATTACAGAAGCTGACAAGTTAAGATCTCCAGTTATCAAGCTGGTTTGGATCCTGCCTTCACCAGAAGAACCAAGAGGTCTAAGGTGAGAACCAAGAGATATATGTTAAAGTCTGAATCCAAAGACAGGAAAAAACATCCAATGTTCCAGCTCAAAGACAGAAAGAATTCTCTTACTTGGCCTTTAGACCTATTCAGGCCTTTCTGATGAGCCCCACCTACAAGTCAAGGACAATCTGCTTTTCTTTGTGTACCAGTTTAATATCAGCCCAAAACATCATCACACAAAGCCACAGGATAGTGTTTAAATAAATATGTGGACTGACCAAATTGACAGAGAAAATTCACCTCTGTTCTTATAGTCATAGTATTCAACAACAGTCTGGTAATTTGAGATCATTACACATCTTACAGTTAGATTTCTATGGGAAAACATTCTCCCAGTTCAAAGCTCCTGACTTAGGTCACCAGGTGAGTAGAGGAATTCCTAGACTACACCACCACATATCCAAACCTCGAAGTGAGCTAAATACTTTCAAGCTTGAGAAGATCATAAAGGACATCCCGGTTTAGCCCTGAGAGTTAGCATAACGAAATGGTTAAGAGCTCAGCCTTTGAGATCAGACAGACCTGGGATCTTGTGCTAGTTTTTCATCCCTATGACAAGATACCTGACGTAAACAACTTAAAGGAGAAACGGTTTGTTTTGGCTCATGATCTCGTAGGTCCATTTCCACTAGGCTGCTTTTCTTCTGGGTTTGTGGTGAGGCAGGACATCATGGCCAGGAGACTATGATGGAAATGAAGTGACTGAGCTCATGGCAGGCAGGCAGGAGGTCGAGCATGAAATAACAGCACTAGTAGGCTTCTGCCTTTCTTCTCTTCTGTTGCATCCAGCCCCACTGAATGTGAGCACGTGGGGCTGCCAACATTCAGTCCAGATTTCCTCCCTTACTCTGCTGTGGCATATGTCAGTCATCTCTGGAAACACACACACACACACACACACACACACACACACACACACACACACACACACGCATACATGCAGAAGTGTGCTTTACTAAATCCCTAGGTGTTTCTCAATCCAATCAACCTGACAATCAAGATGAACCTGTCCCTTCAATGCCACTATACAGATGATGACCCTGTGCATTTGTCTTATTTGCTCAGAACCTCAGTTTCATATACTAAAAAGAAGAACAGCACAGATGATCTCCAATTTAGGATTTTCTTCCTTTATGATGATGCAAAAGTGATACATCTTAAAGAGAAACCATATTTTGAGTCTGAGTTTTGCTCTTTTTTTTCTTTTTGTAGTACAAAGGATCAAAGCTGGGACCTTGCATTTGCAAGGGAGGCACTGGAAACTCTGAGCTAAATCTCACGGCCCATCCAGTAGTATCTTCTAATACTCAACAGCAGTAATGAGCTGTAGCTCCGACTAAGCCACATGATCTCAAGGGAACAACTGATACTGTACAGCACGCTGTGTTGCTGAGCTATCGTGTCAGGGAGATTAGGTATATTAAATGCATTTTTCACTTAGGATATTTTCAACTTATGATGGCTTTATTGGGATATGCCTGCCATAAATCAAGACTATCTCTGTCTAAAATGAATAAGTATTCAGTATACATTTGCACAATAGCTAAGTCATCAAAATGGATAAGTAAGCCCAATTGAAATAGCAAAACTGAGAGAGAGTAATAGCTAAATTGTTTAAAGACATTTCTAGAGCTTTCTAAGCCACCAAATCTTCATGGCAACCTTAAGAAGAAGGTATTTTGTCCCCATTTTATAGATAAACAAACACAAGCTAGGGAGGTTTAGACATTTGCTCCTAATCCTGTATTTAGGAAGCAGCAAGGTATAAATTTGTGGGGCCAAGATTTCAAGTATTCTACTACTTAGTGTATAGCTAGGATGCGCAAGGAAGGAGAAATCCTGGGATTAGCACAACAAGGCCTCACTTTTCTTTTCCTAGGACTGGCAAATGATGACATGAAGATTTAGATCCTGGGCTTTGGGTTGAGATAAATTTCACCCCAACTCCAGCCCTACCACTTCTTCACTCTATAGTTAATAAATTGCAGAGAATTAAAGACTACCATTTCAGTGCTCAGGACCTAGTGAAATACTACTAAACAATAAAAATTATGATAGTAATAATAGATACTATAACAGCAGCAACTGAACTGGTACCCATAATACAGAGGTATGGGAAAGAAAGAGGGAGAGAAAAGGAGGAGAAGTAAAGAGGGAGGGGAAGACAGCAGCTTCCAAGGATAGAACAATTCTAAAAGGGGATTTAATGACACAGCAGAGCACTGTGGAACCATAGAATGTTCTTCAGGTCGGGTGGGGGTTAGAGGGAACCAAGGAAGCAGCGCATGAAAGGACACAGACAAAAGTCCTGAAGCCCACTCTCTGGAGAGACATGTCAGTCAGTGAGGAGAGAGGAGAAAAATCCAGACAAGCAGCAACAGGAGGAGGAACAACTCAGAGCCTAGCAGCCCAGGCCCTCCCACCCATTCCCAAGAGACTAAGGTTAGGCCCAGGGTCTAGGACATCCCATGATACACACTTCCCTCACCTCACAAGCAGACTGAACTGTCAGCCACAGCTTCCAGACACATTCATTTTGGCAGTGATGCTATTTGTCCAGAACAGTCAGAATCTGCATCTTAAATGCAATTCCTTGAATCAGAGTAACCTCTTCTCTGGGCCCTGAGCACTTCTGCACCCCCAGATAGATACTGCTCTTGTGCTGGAAAGGTCAGGCTCACTGGAAGCAGTTGAGTGGAAACTCAAATTCAGAAAGCAATTTGATACTCATAAGAAGCCATCACTCAGATATGCACCAACTGGCCTCGAAGCAATGGCACTGCCTTGATTTGTATGACCTTGAGCTATGAAACCCTTAAGATTTGGAGTCTAACTGAGATTCAGATAGTATCATATAACCACAGAACTCCAGCTCTTTTCCACAGCCTTTTGTACTCCAGAGACTCCATTCAGTACAGATAAAAACAACAGGACCTGGATAAGAAGCAAAAGGCAAACAGGAGACACATTAACTTGCCCCTCTGGACTCTTCCTTTGCTCTTTCCTCTTCCTTTCCTTCCCTCTCTATCTCCTTCAACATACTGTATTTTTCTTTGGGATATTGCTGGCATAGTTTGAAGAGAGTATGGCAAGTGAATGTAGACAAACACCTAGCACATTACATTTAATAAAAGTAAACTAGTAGATGCCTATGAAAGCATCAAGACAACTACCCTTTTTCAAAGGCCCCTGGAATGCCACGAATCTTTCATTTAGCTTCTCATCTGTCTCCCCACTTTACAGATATCAACCCTGAGATTCAAGTAGATAAGAGAACTACCTCAAGGCCATTCAAACCACAAGTGACAGCTGGGCCCATTATGAATTCTCCTTCCCAGAGCACAGGACTATGTGTTCTATTATCAAAGGAGAAAGTAAGGGACTCTTAGACGGAAGGCCAATAGTACTGTAGTTTGAATATGTTTTGTGTCTCCCACATTACCTTCATGATTAAAGCTTTGACCCCAAAGGTGCCACTGTTTGGAGGAGATGAAACCTCTGAGAGATGGCTCATAATAAGAGCTCTTTAGGTCAATGGGAATGTGCACCCAGAGGGATGACACACTCCCTCTGCCTTTCTGTAACACAGCACATGCCTGAACCATGGTATGATGCAGCTAAGAAAGAGACCCTTGACCAGAACTGGGCTAATGCAGATATCTTTGTCTTACAACTACAAATCTGTAAACTAAATAAAACTCACTTTATAAACTAGGTGCTTCACACATTCTGTTGAAGAAACTCAAACCTGACTTACACAAATAATATCCAGATAAGCCTGAGGCTCAAGAACCTAGACACATATCTCCTAAGAGTGAGCATTTTCACCTTGGGGAGAGGAAGGAACTATAACAAAACAACCCCTCTGTTAGTGCCAGGAAACCTGAATGTTACTTCGGATCTGTCTCTAGCCCTGAAAAAGACCGGGAAAAGACTTACCATGAACTTACCAGGTGAAGTTATTGAACCACATGATCTAATTTCTTTGTCAAATAAGCTCCGTGATTATTCCCATAATATACATAGGTAGAATGCTTTGAAAAGGCTATGTCATCACCCAAAGAAAGCTAAGATTCAGATAGTCTCATATGACCACAGAACTCAAGCTCTTTTTAACAACATATACACCAGATGGTAAAGTCTTGACCTAGGAACTAGTGAATGAAGAAGAGGAGAACAAAGGAATCACCTGCCAGCCTCAGTTATTCTTTTGGATCAAGAGGAAAGGCAAGGTTAAAGGTCATTCAGAATTTCCCAGTCGATCATATTGATCATGCACGAATCACTCATTGTCCTCTCAATAATAGAGTATTTGGAGATTAATTTCCAAATGTTTGAGAAAAGGGCTCACCTAATCAACAACACAGCATCCTCTTTCTCCATGTTCTGATCCCAAAACCTTGTAGGCACTACTAAAATGAAAAGAGGGAGGCGCAACCCCAAATAAAACGCTCCTTGTCCATGGGGAAGGAGTGGCCACAGAAGGCTGCATGATCTCTAGGTGCAGAGAGGTCCAAGACTCCCCTGAGCTCTCACCAATGCACACCTGACCTCTCCATCCTCCTTTTCCCAGCTCACTTTTTCCATTTCCATCTTCTCTTGTGGAACTTAACCTCTCTCTGAGTCTAAGAACTTCCTTTCACCTTAATTCCTGACTCCATCCAAATCCCTTGGCTTAAATATTTTCCAATGCTCTTCCAACATTCTGAAAAGTGAGGAAATGGTGGTTCTGTTTAGTCTTCTATCCCATAGCAAATTCGAAGAATTTTGTTGTAGATTTATGATTTGAGTTCTCCCAAAGCTTCTGTGTTAAAATCCTCTTCCTCCAGACAATGGCCCTGGGTCGTAATTAGGTCATGCAAGTAGAGTCTTTGTGAATGGGATTAGAACTCTTACAACAGAAACTCCAGAGAAACTTCTTACCTATTTCCACCATCTCTCATCTAGAAGTGGATCCTCAACAAAGCCCAACCATGCCGGCATCTGAGCTCAGATTTCTAGCCTCCACAATGGGGAGAAATGAATTTCTGTTGTTTATAAGCCACCCATTCTATGGTATGTGGTCATAGCAGCAACCAAAGACTAAGACAAACCTCTATATCTTTGCACTTCAAAGAATGATGTTTGAAGAGGAATTTTTCCTAGACATATGAAAGTGATGCCAAACTTGATGGTTTAACAAAAAAGGAAACAAAGCTTACGTACAGGGGGTGAGGGTTATAGGGAGGGCAGAAGAATGGGTAAAAATGGGAATTGAGATGTGTCATGTATTGGTACAAATTCTCGATGCTGAATGTAATCAATCACAAAGTATATAGAAAATGTACCAATAAAGTCAATTTTTAAAAAATAAAATATTATTGAGTTTTTTTAAAAAGTGATCTCCAAATGAAATCAAATCTAGAATGAATACTGACATCTCTCTGCACATTAGGGACTCTAATCAAGGGTTGTATACCCACAAAAGCAAAGAACCTCCCAGAGGTTAGAAATTACAGATAGCAGGGCTGGAGGTATATATAGCTCAATAGTAGAGCACTTGTGTAGCATATCCAAAGCCTTGGCTTCCAATCTCAACACCACAAGAAGAAAAGAAATCATGAAAGTAGCTTCATACCCACTATTGCCTCGCTCAAATGTCTCCTACACACAAGGACTGATATTTTTAGAAATCCAAATCCAGTTGTGTCACATATCTGTTTAAAACTTTTCAATGACTTCCCATATCATTGAGGACTAAGGTCAAATCATATTATTTGGGGCCGAGGATATAGCTCAGTGGTTCCGGCGCCTGTCTAGCAAGCACAAGGACCTGGGTTCGATCCCCAGTAACCACATAACAATACTGGGCCAGCAGCAATCAGTACTGCATACCACAGTGCCGGGCGTGGTGGCTCACGCCTGTAATCCCAGCACTCGGGAGGCAGAGGCAGGAGGATTTCTGTGATGTGAGTTTGAGGCTGAGCTCAGGGCCAGCCTGAACTACAAAGCGAGATCCTGTCTCAAAAAAAAAAAAAAAAAAATCATATTATTTGGCCTGTGAGGTTCTGCATGCCAAATCCTGCTTCCTGCTCTCTGCTCACCACAGACTCCAGAGCTGGGCTGGGCACTGGAAGTCCCCATTCTGGGCCCTACCTTTAAGACATCTCACAAGTGCAAATGCAACAAGAGAGAGTATGGGGACAACTCTTGAGATGTTGGTATTGGTGGTATTCAATGTGATCTATATATTGTCCAATGTCATACCTAACATTATTGGTCTCAGGGAAACGCTTCTCCGTATCCTTTGTTTTCTATCTCTAAAGCAAAAGGCAACTGAATCTCACTGCCTTGAAGAACTGTCAGTGGTGTCTCTGCTGACGGCAGAAGCAAACAGTTCTGGAAGCGAAAGAAAATCACAGCACTGAAAATATTTCAGCAAGGCAAAATACAAATTAATTAGCTTGTCACATCCTTCCTCTCTGATAACATGCACGCAATATATTCTTACAAAATGAAGCATTGTTTGCTAGTAATGCTGAGCAACAATTTGCTTGCCTCCCTTCATGTTTTAATTCATGGACCCAAGGTACCTATGAATTAGCACAGTATTTGCTGTGGTTGAACACGACAGCTGAGAAGCATTTTGCAATATTAAATGATTTGTATTATTCTGAAGTGTGTGCAGGTCTAGATTCCATTCTTGACAAGTTTGAAGCAAAATTTCTACCCTTTATAGTGACCACTGGCTGAACTCTGAACACCAAAATTATTTAATAAGTTTTAATTGATGTTCTTAAGACTAAAATGAATTTTGGTTTTATTTAAATTATGTTTTATTATGAAATTTATTTCAGTTTTTTATTTTGGTGCTTATTTATTGTCGCATCTTGCTTTTTAAACTTAATAGACAATTGAAAATATTTAGACATAAAATACGTGGATTCTGTATGTGGACTTTGTACCTCTACAGGGTATCTCTACACTTCTAATCCCACTGGAATTCCTTGAATTTCTCAAATGCATAGACTTTTTTTAAACCCTACTCCAGGGCCTTTTCATGTGCTGAACAATTACCCAGAATACCTCTACCCTGAACTCTTCACCTGGATAATTCTTCCTTATGATCATGGTTTACTTTAAATTTCTCAATCTTGAGGAAGCTTTCCTTAAATTGAGTGTCTAAGCATTATTCTCTTATGAAACACACGTTTTCAGCCTCTTCATTGCTGTATTTATGGTTCTATATCTGCCGTCTCCAATAGACTGTAACCTTTTAGAATGCACTGTGTCTGTCTTACTCACCTTTCACTTTGACAACTGAGACAACCAACCTTATAGTAGATGCTCAATAATATCAGGTAGCTAAATGAATGGCAGAATGCAGCAGGGCAGCTCTGATCACAGTAAATTGCAATTACTTGTTTGTGTCTCTCCAGCTGAGCCTCAAGCCAGCAGTCAAAGCTTGGCATTCAAGACCCACATTTGGATCATAGAATTCTGTCCACGCGATGCGTCTACATTTTTGAATTATCTGCCAATATTTAAGAACTAGTAAATTACAATTTGAAACCAGATTTTTCAGTTTCTCTTGAAAAAGCCAAACAGTTGGCAATTCTCCCCACATGGCAACCATCTCTGAGCTGAGACACCATACACGCCATGCAGAGAGCTCACTGCCCAACCACCACAGTCTGGACCAACTCATGCTATGATTCTCAAAGTTTAGGTGTTGGAAACTTAACCTTTTGCACCAGTAATGAAAGGTGCAGCCTGTACAAAATGATTAGGCTGTGAGGGTGCGGCTGTCCTGAGCACAGTATTACCAATACTGCAATTATCATGAGGGCTCCTGAGAAAGAATGGGCTGGGGCTTCCCCAGATGATGTCCTTCCCCCTCTTACCTCTGAGGTTCTCTGCCTTCCACTGTGGGACGATGGAACTGGAAGGACATGGTCAGAGGTCAGCAGCTTCATCATGTACTTCCTGGCCTCTAGCACTGTGAGGAATGAACATCTCTTCTCCATGAATCCCCAGTCTATAGCTGCTATGGTTTGGATTTTGAAGGTCCCCCAAAGGCCTGTGTGTTGAAGGCTTCGTCCCCAGGATGGAGCTACTGGGAGACAGTGGAACCTTTAAGGCTCCAGGCTCAGTGGATGTCACTGGGGGGTGTTCTTTGCTGGCCATACGTAAGAAGTTTAGCTCAGCCACACATGCTTGCCACCATGTGCTGCCTTGTCACAGGCCCAGCAGTAACAGGTCCAACCAGTTACCAACTTGAACCTCTAAAACTATAAGCCAGAAAAATCTCTGTTAGTCGTCTGTGGTATTTTGTTACAGTAATGGAAAGCTGACATAATGGTATGCCATTTTAGCAGCACAAAGCAGAGCATAGCAGAGATTAACATTTAGTCACCAAACCTTTCTTTTCTTCCTGAGCTCACAGAACAGCTGTATTTCCCAACCTGCCTTGCAGTTTGTCGTGGCCATGTATCTCAGCCATTTTTCTTGCTGCTGAGATAAAGTACCCAACACTCAAAGTTAAAGGAGGAAAGGGTTATCATAGCTTACAGTTTGCAGTGTTTCAGTTTATAGTTGGCTAGCTCCAAAGCAGGGTGGTATGTCAGAGGGTCATCTCAAGGGACAAACAGTTCATGGCAGGAAGAAGACAGCAGAGCATGGAAGTGGTGAAGAAGCAAGCAGCAAGTGATGACAGCAGTCTCTTTCTGCCCTTTACATCTTATCCAGGCTACATATCCTTAGGATTTGTAGCACTCACACCCAGAGTAGGGCAGCCTTAATCCTAGCATCACACCATGAATCAATCCCAATATCACACTGTTAATCCCAGTACTGTACCCCTAGATCCAATCACCTATGGCTTCATGAGGCTTTGGAGGCACATCTAGATATAAGACATAACACCATGTGACAAGGTTCTATTCCACAAACTCTGAAAAGAAATGAGAGAGCTACCTCCAACCCCAGCTTATAGAAACCTCCTACTCCTTCTCTTTCCTTGTCCATAAGCTAAATATGGGAAAACTTCCATTGGTCTGAACACTTTACTGGCTGCATGGAGAAGAAGCCTCCCCACTCACTCTCATCCACCAGGAGCACCTGCATCAGACCATTTCTTTAGTAAGCAAAGCATTCTCTCTGTTTGAAAGTCACTGAAATGCTATTGTGCTCATCACAGTGTCTAACATTATCCTAACATAACCTCTGTAGGTTGGAAGAACCTATGGAAGCTCTGTATAAGCTCTTGGAAGACAGAGATGTCCCATTCAGATCTTTATCTGCAGTTCCCAGCACAGTGCTGGGCCCCCAAAGGATACTCAGAAGTGTTGAATGAATGACTGAGTGAATGACAGGAACAGAAATAACCCATATACATTGCAAGCAAAGGTAAGGCAGCCTAACTCTACCCTCGACCCTGACTGATGCCAGCGTCGCCCTTTTCCAGCACCACCCCCAGCCTGCACAGCACAGCTTTCTGCCCTAAAGAGCCTCCCCAACTGGCTCCATATTTCTGTTATTTTTTTCACTTTCCTGCCCAACAACTGTACCCAGGACAGTAGGAGGTGACCTGTATTTGATATGAGGGAATAGCTGTGAAGTCAAAGCAGCAGACTAGAAAACAAATTGCATGCAATTACCTGCTATTCTGTCCTAATCTCATCTGGAGCCTGTTCTCCTAGTCTCCGCTTCTGCTCCCCTATCTCTTGGCTGTAGAATGTTTTGGAAACAGCTTTACTGGACAAGAGGAAGAACAGGATAGATCTCTTCTTATAATGATGCATCAGCAAACGTTTATTCTATACCAATTTAGGTGCAGCAGTGGTGTGGAGCAATTTCTATCACTGTTTCAATGTTTAATATTAATAAAACTAATATTTTAGATCATATATTTAAAACCCCATACCTGTGTATTATTCCATTTAATACTTAAGCATCCATGTGTACCATTGTACATGTATAAATGGTTCTCAAACTTTTGTTCCTGTGTGCTTAGCACTATGTAAAATACTTAATGTGTTATTATTTAAGGTAAAACCCAAAATAACTTAAGGGATATGTTCAGTCACCCTCGATTCACTCTACTAATGGGGACATGACTCCAAGTCCATGAAGATTAAACGATCTGCCCCTGCTCATGAGCTAGTGAGAGATGGAGCCAGAAATGGAATTCTGAGTCCAAGGTGGCAACCAGTTGTTATGAGCTTAGTAAGTTGTTAGAAGCTTACTAAGCTGTTAGGAACTTCGTAAGTTTTCACTCGGTAGGTTGTGCTTGCTATATCTATTTTCTCTGCTTTACTGTGAGCTCCTCCATGCAAAGACCGAGACATATCTAGGAAGGTAAGTCCTTCCTAGCTAGTAAGAAGTGTCACACTCAGTACATATGTGGTACACGGAAAAAAAAGAAGGACAGATTAAGAGATTAATCATCTGTAGCCATATAGCTAGCTAGTACTCCCTGGCCTGACAGGCACACTCAGTTCTTTTGAAATTAAGGACTTTTCAATAACAAGAATAATAGTAATAAAAATAATATGATGATGCTAGCTCCCATTTATTGAGAATTCATATCAGCCCCCAGTATACACACATAACTTCATTTAATTCTTGAAATAGCCTTGAAAAATGGGTACAATAATACCTTCATTTTGAAACAGAGTCTCAATGAGATGAAATAACTTGTTTGAAATCACCTAGTTAATAACTGTCAAAGACTCAGTTTGACACTTCTGGGTTATCTAATACTCACTAACACTGTCTTCTAAGAACTGGATTTGGTCTCTGTCTCTATTCCAAGTTGACTGGACAATTCTCTCCCAATATCCCAAACCATGACCCTCAAAGATTCCTGTAACAGAGCTCCAGCTTTAGAGAAGGCCCCTGGGATATGGAGAACATTTGCACAATTAAACTAGGGTGATAAAAGCAGGCCTGGGCTTTTGCATCAGACAGACTAAGGAGTAAGCTCTGGCACTCTTTAGTGGGATAAATTGTTGCAGCGAAGAAAGATGGGAAATTGCAGAAACTGACAGTTCTCTAGTAAGTGTGGACTGGATCCCCTAACATATCTCATGTCCCCACTGTGTATTTCAGGATCTTCCATCCTATGCATCCATCTACCCACCCATTTTTTTCTATATATGAACTAATCTAGCAACCTGTACCCTTTACCTCTATCTACCTTTTCTTTTTAAAACTGATTTTATTGGTACATTTTATGTACACATCATGATCATAATCAACATTGAGAATTTGTACCAGTACCTGACATGACTTAATTAACATTTTTCTGTACCCCTGCCCATCCTACAATTCCCCAAGCTATACACATACGCTTGGTATCCTTTTTTTTTTTTAACCATATCTTTTCACTAGTATGAGAAACTGAAGATAAATAAATGAGTTCTAAAAATATAGGATAGATATGGTGAAATAGAAAATATTCAAAGGGAAAAAGAAGGTAGAGAGTAAGTACAGAAGGGAAAGAAAACATTTGATGCCTTATATACCTTTTTACCAATCTACCTTTCCACTATCACTCTTTCTTCAGTTTTTCCTTATACTCATCCATTCAACAAACATTTGTTGATCAACACTTTGTCCCAACACTGTATTGGGTTTTGAGGTCACAGAAATTAATAACACTCAGGAAATAACATAGTACAGTACAGAATATGGAACAAGAGCACAGAGAACAAAGCTGACATCTAGTGTCTCTCTCTCCTCATTCTCTCTGTCTCTGTCTGTCTCTGTCTTTCAGTCTTTCTCTCTCTCTCTTTCTGTCTCTCTCTTTTTTGCCCCTGGAAAAATATGAGTCTTTTGAGCCTAATTTTCCTCCTGCATAAAATGGGGGTAACATAATGTAGAACTCAAAGCATTGTTTGGAGAAGAATATAACATTTGACTCTTCAGTGAGTGCTCTAACGCTGTTAGTTAGCATTGTTACTATAAAATCATTTTCTGCCCTGAAGCGACTTGGAAGTATTTGGAAGGCACGCTCATAATAAAGCAAGTCATTTGATAGGGAACAAAGTAGTGAAAGGTAGCTGAAGTCAGGTCCCAGGTCCATCTCAGGTCCTTTTCTCATAATCAGATGTCTCTTCTAAGAGAAGTTAATCTGAATTACTTGATGACCTTGAGCCATTTGAAATGACTTTGTGGATAATAGCCCCTTGGCCAAGGTCTTTGCTGAAGTGGTTTTCAGTACTCCAATTATATGTTGATGCTCTTTTTGAAATTTTATCTTATTAGTAGATGCACTTCAGTATATGCCTTTTACAGTCATCTTGGGGAGTTGGTACATGTATATTATACAGCTTGTTTCTTTGTTTTTCCTTTCCTCCACTTCTTCCCTGCTCCATTGGTTGTCCTTTTACCCCTTTTCATTCTTGATGTTATTAATCTTAGTTCAGGGTTATGGCATACAATGTCCACACTCACTGAGGTTATTAGGAACTTGTATCTGGCATATTTTCACTCTACATATTTCCCATCCCCTCTCCCTTATTCCTCATCCTTGGTCCCCTAGGTTCCTTCCCATCTGTAAGAAATCCATCCTCTTGTCTCCTACCTTCCTTTTTTTTTCTTAGCTTGTATTATTTGCCTTATTCAAATGAGATACATCAAGTGGTATTTACATTTGTGTGTCTGATTTACTTAATATTGCATTTTCTAAATGTATTTTCTCATAAACATTTCAAATTTGTCTCTCCTTACAGCTAAGTAGCATATATATATATATATATATATATATATATATATATATATATATATATATATGTCACAATTTCTTCATGTGATCATCTATTGATGGGTATAAAGGCTGCTTCTAGGATATAGCTATTATAAACTGTGCTATTATCATTGGTATGCCTGTACCACTGTAGTGTGATGTCTTAAGCTCTTTGGGGAAGATACTTAAAGGGGGATAGCTGAGTCATATGGAATTTCTTATTTTAGTTCTTTGAGAAATGTTTATACTGACATCCATAACAGCTGTACTAGTTCACATTTCCACTAACAATAAGGCAGATTCCTCTCTTACCACAGTCTCACCAGCACTGTTAATTTTCTGATTTAGTAGCGATTGCTAGTCTTTCTGGATTAAGAAGGAATCTGAGCACTGTTTTAATTTGCGTCACTCTAGTGGCCAGAGATGTTGAACATTTTTTCTTATACTTTATGAACATTTATGTTTCTTCCTCTGTGAAATATCTGTTCATTTCACTTGCTAATTACTTGAGCGGGGTCTTTAATTTTAGGTAGTCAAATATTTTTGAGTTCTTTATGTATTCTAAATATTAGTCCTCTACCTGAGGAATAGATAGCGAAATTTTTTTCCCCATTCTATAGGTTGCATCTTCACTCTACTAATTGATTATTTTGCTGTACAGGAGCTTTTTGGTTTGGTATAATTCCATTTTCTGATTTTTGCTGTTATTTCTTGTGCATTTAGGGTTGTTCAGACAATCATTTCCTATACCTATGTATTCAAATATTTTACCTATCTTATCTTCCTGTAAGTTTAATGTTTCAGTTTTAATGTTTAGATCTTTGATCCTTTTTAAAATTTAGCACATGGTAAGAGGTACCGGTCCAGTTTCAATCTTCTGCAAATAGATTACTGGTTTTCCAAGAACTACTTGTTGAATAGGCTATCTTTCCTTCAATGTATGCTTTGGGCCCCTTGCCAAAGATTAAGTATCTGAATGCATCCTAGGATGTTTCTCTATCCTTTGTTTTATTCCATTGAATCCATTTTTATTCCAGTGCCATGCCATTTTTATCAGCATTGTCTTGTAGTACAGCTTGAAGTCTGGTATTTTGAGACCTCCTGCTTTGCTCTTCTTGCCTATATTGTTTTTGCTATTCTGGGCCTCTTCTTATTCTCTATAAATTTTAGGATTATTTTCCCTAGATCTATAAAGTATGTGGTTGGAATTCTTATTGGGACTGCATTTAATCTGTATCACAATTTTAGAAAATATTGGCCATTTTGTCAATATCAGTTCTGCCTATCCAAGAACAGAGGACAGCTTTCCATTTTCTGGCTTTCTTTCTTTCCACTTTCCAGCTTTCTTTCCTTTTCAATCTCCTGTTGCCATAGTTTTCTTTGTAGAGGTCCTTCACTTCCATAGTTAGGTTAATTCCTAGGAGTTTTATTTTTCTTAAAGGTACTGCAAATGGCACTGTTTTCATAATCTCCTTCTCATTGAGTTCATTACTGTTGTACACGAATACTATTGACTTTTGTATGTTCATCTTATGTCCTGTTACCTTATTGAAGTTGGTTATTAATTTCAAGTTTTTTGGTGGAGTTCTTTCGGTTTTCTACATAGAGGATCGTGTCATCTGAAAACAATAGTAATTTCAGTTCTTCCTTTCCTATATATATTCCTGTTATTTCTTTATCTTGCCTGATTGACCTCGCCAATGTTTCTGGTACTGTGTCGAATATAAGTGGTGATAAAGAGAACTCTTGTCTTATTCCTGTATCAGCAAGAATGCTTTTAGTTTTTCCCCCACTTAATATGATTATGGCTGTTGGTTATAAATATTATACGCTGATGGTTTTTGTGATTCTCTTTAGGAGTTTAATAGATTATTGTTCTCCTATATTTTACATAAAGAATGTCTTTTGAACTTAGTGTATCTTAGATTTACCATAAAATGATAGCAGTGAAAAGATACCAACTAACCCTATACTTCTTTCATTTGGTAGGAGACAAGGCCCAAAGTACTTAACTGACTTGTCCAAGTTAAAGCAACTAACTTAGTGAAGTGATTGGGATCATATTCAAGGTCTTGTGGTGTCATCTCAATGTTATTTCTAGCCCACCACACTGCTTACTCTTCTATTTTTCATACTATTTTACACCTAGCTGTCCTCCTAGTTCTCTTTCTGTGCTTCTCTGTAGTTCATGCATGACATGGTGACAAATTTAGGACCATATAATCCTGAAATGTTAATTAGCCTCACCAAGTCTGCCTTCCCATCTGTAAAATTATGCTGCTAGTCTCATGTGAAGGTTAAGTAAGTGAACTCACATCAAAGTTCTCTCAAGAAATGTTAGATGTTGCCTTGATCCTTAGAACAGCCTGTAGATGGAAGACTAAAGGTTCTGACTTAGCTGAATCTAATTGTATGTATGAACTTTGTATCACACATACTAAATTTAAAATATTGACCCCCAAGACAGTGAAGTAGACGTACTTGTACCTATTCTTCTTTCTATAATGAACTAAAAATCCTGAATGTTATATATAAAACAAGAAAACATTCAAGATGGCACCTTTTCTCTCCCCTACTCAAGAAGCACTACAGAAAAGTAGCTAGAATAGATGGCCTACACAATCAATCCCCTAACACAAGAAAAAAGTGTCGACATGTATGAAGCTTGGAGAAAAAACTTTAGTGAACTGGGAGATAAAACAACAGAAATTACAACAACAGAGAAAAAATAGACTAAAAGGGGAAATGAACAGACCCTCAGTGACTTGTAGGACTATAACAGATTCAACAGTGATGTCACTGGTGTTCCAAAAGAAGAAGAGAATACAATGAAGAGATGATGATGAGTCTGACTTGGAAGTCTTATCTTTGCCCATGTGGCCCTACTCTGTGCTGTATTCCAAAAGAAGACAAGGTGCAAGATAGATCTCTTAGGGCTCGTGCTGCAAGTAGCTACGATCAGAGTGTCTGCAGGGCCTTCAGCTCTCCTACAGCTCCTGTTATGTTGGCTGCCTCTTTGCAAATGTCAGTACCTTCATCTCATAGCTGGGCTATCTATCTGTTCCAAGTAGCCCTAGCATCTCCCCCTTTGACAAATCTCAGAAAGTGAGATACAAGTGACTTACTCCTTATGCATACAGGGTGGGAGCTACTAAGAAAAAAAGGCCTGGATACAGGCAAACAAGCCTGTGGTTTGTGAAACTGTTATAAAAACATGAAATCAAGTCAAAGCTTAACTACTTTTCTCTCATATATCTAACCATCACAATAGTGTTAATAATGTCAGCCTCAGCACTCTTGACATTATAGGCAAAATGCTTCTCCACTGTGGGGTGCTGACTTGTGCAGTGTCAGAGTGCAGCAATGTCCTGGGTCTCTTTATCCCAGATGCCAGGAACAGTACTCCACCTTCCAGTTATAAGGACCAGACTGTCTCTAGTGTCCCCTGTGAGGCAAAACTGGTTGAGAGTCACTGCAATGGACCACGGTGAGATGGAAGCTCTGAGGGAACTTTCCAGAAACTCTCATCAGAATGGACATATTGAAGGATAGAAAGAATAAGGAGAAAGAGCAAGGAAGGGAAACTTGGGGGGTAGTATAATGCCTCCAGCAACTCCAACTTCCTTCTCTCATTAGCCTACTGGCATCAATTAATTGATAATATTATCTAGTTGTCACCTTGGAAGAAAGCTAGGACCCTGGGACATAGGAAACAGAATCAGATACATGATTTCATCAGATAGGTCATGTGGAGAAAGAAGGAAAGACTAAAGACTCAGGCTCCTTAGAGAAGGGAAGTGACAGGATTTCAGCATCAGTGGCAGTAATGTGGGATGCTAGGTTGCTTCTTGTGCCTCCAAACTACTAAGAATGATTCTAGTAATTCAGAGTTGTCTTTGGGATTTCTCAGATTCAGAATAACTTGATTTTCCTCCAAGCCTTCTGAAGTGGGTAAGGAAAGATCTCCTGTCTACTTGTAAATTAAGAAACTACGATCCATATTAGGAAGCAGAGGCACTATTGTGTAGACACTAAAAGTATGGGTCTTTTAATACACTAATCTGGCTTCCATTCCTAACACTTCCACTTACCAGTTTTTTCATCTTGTCAAGTTACCTAACCTATCATGTGTAAAAAGAAATCAATCGTCCAGGTGAAATAGGCTGAAGTGAGAATTACACTGGTCAATGTAGGTGTCACTTAGCAAGCACACAATAAGTTAGCTGCTATTGTCATCAGTTATCACTATCATCACTAGAAGTTTAAAATTCAGCGATTTAGCTCTAGAGACTCACAGCCAGTGAATGATGAGTCAGATCTTTCAACTCAACTTTGAAGTCTCTAATACTACTTTAGATTCTGCAATGACTATGACCCAGTAGGGGCATGAAGACTGATTAGTAATGAGGCTGGTACTTTACATTATCTTAGTTAATCTAACTATAACAATGAGATTCAGTCAATAATATTGTCATTTCACAAGTGGAAACAATCTGAGACTTGGAGAAGTCAATTGCCCGCTGTCACTCAAGACAAAGATAGGAAAAGAATTTGTATTATTTTGTTCATCTCAGTAAGGACTTCCTGTTGGGACTTGTTTGTTCCAGAGCCAATGCCATGGTCCTTGCTTCCTGCACTTTTCCTTATATACAGCTTCTTATTCCTTTGTGAGGGTTACATTTCCAGGCCCCAATGGATGCCTGAAACCACCAACAGTACTGAGTTGGATATATGTATACAGTACTCTGTTTTCCCTGTTTGCTCTATAGCATTGTTACATACACCAGTTAATTTTTTCCCATGCACTGTTTCCTTTGCATCACTGTTCTTGCACTTTGAACACATTATTAAGTAAAATAAAAGTTAAATAAAAACAAACACTGTGACAGTGCAACAGTCAATCTGGTAACCAAGATGGCTACTGTCAGGTGGATAGTGTATACATTGTGGATACACTACACACACACACAAAAATTCAACTGAGGCACATCCATAGTCCTTTTTAATTTTGAGACAGGGTCTCACTGTAGCTGAAGTTGAGTTCAAACTTGGAATTTTCCTGCCTTGGCCTCTCAGGTTGAGGTACCACCACACCCAGCATTCTTTCTTTTCATCTTAATAGAAATCAGGCAACTGCCATTTTTGCCTCATATTTGCATATGGGAACACTGACACTGATCTGGTCAAGGTCAAGGACTCTTAAATCCAGTTTCCCTGGTCTCCACCATGTGAAATC
>PVIR01002260.1:67290-105471 GCA_004026965.1 Petromus typicus
TAGGTTTTTTGAGACAGGGTCTCGCTTTGTGGTTCAGGCTGGCCCTGAGCTCAGCCTCAAACTCACATCACAATCCTCCTGCCTCTGCCTCCCGAGTGCTGGGATTACAGGCGTGAGCCACCACGCCCGGCACTGTGGTATGTGGTACTGGTTGCTGCTGGGTGTGGGTCACACCCAGTATTGTTATGTGGTTACCGGGGAATCGAACCCGGGTCCTTGCGCTTGCGCTTGCAAGACAGATGCCGGAACCACTGAGCTAACTCCCCGGCCCCACCATGTGAAATCTTAACATGCTGACAGATCATGGTGTCCCCTTCCAGAATGAAAAGCAGTTTCCAACTCAAAAAGCCCCCTGTGCATGACTTAAAGCTCCTGCTTCCGGCTAACTTCAGAAATTATGTGCCAGGTAACTTGAGGCAGAACCTCAAAGCCTCTCTCCACTGCCCTGCAGCTTCCCCTGCAGAGTGCTAACTGCAGAGAGAAAACAGCGTATCCTAACGCCACATTACATTCTGAACTGGTCTCTTAGATCAGGACGCAATCTGTTGGAGACAAGGCTGTTAAAGAGAAGGTAGCCTCCAGTATCCAAGTATTCAGGACATTCTGGAACTTTCCTGAACAGGTCAGCTCATTCCTCTCCTCACTCAGCCAGTAGACTGCCTATCTGCTCTCACCCTGGCTGTTCAGCTTTTGTCATCTTTGCCACTGGCGGAACTGGTCTTATCTGTACATTGATGAGTCATGGTTTCTGTACATCTCAGTGTTTTCTCCCTGCGGGGAAGATGCCAGTAAGTACCTCCACTCTCACGGCTCTTAATACTCCATGCCTCCCTCTTAGGACTATTTCTGAAGCTCTTAAAGAAAATTGAACTTTTTGGCAGTTGGAGTGCAGTAGCTGAGTGGGGAGAAAGCGTGTGGGTTTAGGGGAATGTTCTCATGATTAACTGACTGGAACAAATGTTCCAATGTCTCTTCCTCTGGTTTTGACAACTTGAGTGCCTAGAATGTCCTAGATGTTACATACAGGGTGTGAGAATTACTGGCTTCTGATACTGTACAAATCAAGGGGAAATGACTTCTGATAATTTACACACACAACAAGCACATATGTGCCCTTCAAGAGACTGTTGTTATCTCTTTTAGATCCAGTTCTTACTTATGAAACGAATGGTACCAGACATCGAGTTATGGAAGTTACATTTGTGTCTCAGCTCTGGTACTCTGTGTAACCTTAGAGATTGGCAATATTTTTTTTTTTGGACTCAATTATCTCAGCTGTAAAATGGAAGGAGTGGATAGAATCGTCACTAAGGATCTCACCTTTCTTAAACACTAGGTAATCCTGGAGATGTTGCTTACTTCCTCTGGGCTGCAGATTTCTTACCTATGAAAGGAGCTGACAATGTCAACCCTGGCCACTTCACATAAGAACTAAAATTAAAAGGTGGGCATGTTTGTGCTTGATTTAAAGTAAAGTAAAACAGGGATCCCCGCTGATCGATGTGTATTCTCGGATTGCCAGCAACAGCAACTTTCACTGAGTGACTTAGACATCAGTATGTATTCATTCATTCATTCACCTATTTATCTAATGAAAGAGAATATCTTTCTAGAGTAGTGATGGTGAACTGCCATAATTCAAAAAACAGTAACCTCAAACCCACTTATTTATCAAAGTTCCAATATAGCAGTTAAACCTGAATATTGAGGTATTAGTTTAGAAAAACTACATAAAACATCTAAATAAAACACTCAAAAGAAAAACAAATGACTCGCATGCCATAGACTCACCACAGAGTCTTACCTGGACCATCTTTAGGTTTTGTCCTCTATGTGTCTCTTTTGGGGATGGTGGTAAGGCTCTTCAACCTGGTATCTACTCCTACAATGCAATTTTCAGTGTACGGTACATGGACAGTACACACCACGCTGTACAGCAGATTTCTAGAGCTTACTCATCTTGCCTGATTCAAACTTGAAATCCCCTGAGAATCAGCTCCAAATTTCGCCCCCTCCAGCCCTTGGAAACTACCATTCAAGTGTGTTTCTCTGACTGTGGTTATTTTAAATGCTCTGCAGAGGAACACGATAGCAAGAAAGTTTGTGACCGGATTATTTCACTCAGAATAATATCCTTTAGGTTCCTTCATCATGTCGAGGGTAAATAATTCCTTCTTTTTGAGGGTAAATAATTTCATTATCTATCCACACCACATTTTCTTTATCCATTCATCCACTTACAGATGTTAGGTTGTTTGAATATTTTGAACATTGTAGGTAATGCTGTGGTGAACCTAGGGTGAGGAGAAATTAGGAGTTCACAGATGAGCAAAAAACTCATGTCAGGGAAGGGGCAGGAAGCAAGAACCACAGCAATGGCTCCAGAGCAGATAAATCTTCCTGGCAAGTTCTCATTAAGATGGATGAAACCATATGAACTCTTCTTCTTTGTTTGTACCACTCATTCAAGATTCCATGTCCCAGCCTAAAGCAGTGATACAAACCTATAATCCCAGCTACTGCAGAGGCTGAAGCAGGAGAGTTCAAAATGCACAGTCATCCTGGGCAAATTTTCTCAAAATAAAAATTATGAATCACGGGCCGGGGATATAGCTCAGTGGTTCCGGCACCTGTCTTGCAAGTGCAAGGACCTGGGTTCGATCCCCGGTAACCACATAACAACACTGGGTGTGGAGACTCACACCCAGCAGCAACCAGTACCACATACCACAGTGCCGGGCGTGGTGGCTCACGCCTATAATCCCAGCATTCAGGAGGCAGAGGCAGGAGGATTGGTGTGATGTGAGTTGGAGGCTGAGCTTGGGGCCAGCCTGAACCACAAAGTGAGACCCTATCTCAGAAAACCTTAAAAAAAAAAAAATTATGAAGCACGGGAGCGGGAGCTACACGATCCCTGGGTTAATATCCAGTACCTACCCCACCCCCCAAAAAAGATTCTAAGCCCCTGAAGACAAGCTCTGATAGACCGAGTTTAGGACACCTGCCTATCCACTCTGGACTGCTCTGAGTCTGAATAACTGGCCCTTGTAGGGCAGCAGGAGCCTGAATTCACTCTCCTACCAAGACCACATGCAGTAAAGAAGTCTCCAAAAGAAAATCAGGATCTGCTAGAAAGAGGAGCAACAGTCTCGGTAGCGAAATAAGTATTGCCCAGAGATAAGTTAAATGCTTATATACTCAGTGTTCTTCTCCCTAATCCACGCACCTAACAAGAAACCAACAGTTGGATGATAAAGACAGGGAATTTTTTCTTTTCTTTTGTCTTCTCTCTTCACTTCTTCCCTATTCTTTCCGTTTTCTTTCCTCTCCTCACTTCATGCTTTTCTCTTTCCCTCCTTTCATCTCCTTCCTTTCTCCTCTCTACTGTCACATCCTTCTTCTTTCTGTCTCTCATTCTACTCCTACTTGGTAACATTCCTAGAGAAAAGTGAATCCTGAATGATCTCAAAAGTCTCTTGATCTCTCTGAACTAGGAAATAAAAAAAAACCCTATTCTCCTGGTCAGCTACATCTTCCTTTATCTTAGCACCCTACATACATTTATACACTTGCACATACGCATGTGCATGCACACACATGCACAGACATGTTTATATGTACATACACATACATGCACTTACTTTTGCCTCCCCCGTCCTCTCAAAGACCTCATCTTCTTAACTTCATCCACAATTGTGGGTCATATTCTGATGAGATTCTTTTTTGTTTTTTTGGTTTTTTTTTTTTTTTAGTTTTTTGAGACAGGATCTCGCTTTGTAATACAGGCTGGCCCTGAACTGACTATATAATCCAGGTTAGCTTCAAACTTACAGCAACTTCCCTGCCACGTCTCCTGAGTGCTGGGATTACAAGGGTGAGCCACCACGTCTGGCCTTGTGAGATTCCTTCAGGTGCAGTTTGGATTCTTTGTCTCCCCTTTGCTGGGCTATGAGGGAAGTGGTATATACAGCTGTGGAAGCATGGTCGCCTCTCACCATCTGATCACCTGAGAGGTCAGTGACAGACACCAGCAAGCTCAGTCCAAATGCTATGAGAACTGATGTGCACCTCCAAGAACCACCGTGAATGATCCTCACTGGAACAGAGCCTGGGCAGCTCACCAAGACATCCTCACAACAAGCCATGTGTGTAGAGCAAAGCAAATACTGCAGAGAGGCACGATGATATAGTTCTTATTGGAAAGCAAACAAGAAGCTGCAGACAAAGACAAACTGGTAAAAGCTCTAGCAGAAGAGGTCAAGGTCACGGACAACCAGAAGCATCAGGGAAAAATACCAGGTACCATTCTGACAGCCTAATATCAGAGAAGGAATTGTGCTCTGCAACTACTCTGAAGGTTGAATTTCTAAAGAACTGTGCTACCTCCAAGAGATGTTGTTTGCAATTGCTCGTAATAACGTATCTGACCAAGACACATTACAGAAGACCTTTTTCTCCTACATTTTATTGTGGGAGTTTTCCACCATACATAAAAGTTGAAAACTTTGAGGTGAAAACTCAGTAGGTTTTATTCTCTAGGTTTATCTCAACTTAAATCACATTAGCCCTCTATCTATTCTTCTATTTATCCATCAATTCTTTTCACATTTTATGCACTTCAAAATGAATGTCAGGCACCAGTATATTTTAACTCAGAACTTCCCCATGATATAGAGGTGAATATTTGTTTAAGGTTCATAAAAGACATTGGGTGAGAGGAGAGTGAGGAAATGATTTTAGAGGAATGCAGAGTATTTTCAGGGCAGTATTCCTACTCCGGATGACAGCATAATGAGGAACTCATGTCATGATATATTTGTCCAAACCCATAAAATGTACACCACCACGAGTGAACCCTAATGTGATCAAAGGATTTGGAGTCACGGTGCTGTACTGATATAATTTCATCAGTTATAGAAAACTGCTATGGTTTGGAGAAGTGAATGTCCCTCACAGAACTATGTGTTGAAGTCTTGGTCTCCAGGATGATTTTACCAAGAAGTACTGCGGGCTGTATTCCTGAGGTGGGGTGTTGTAGGAAACCCTCACCTTACAGGCATGCCCTTGAAAGGGGACATGGGAACCCAGTGTATTCCTACTTCCCCTCCCCCACCCATACTATCACAAGCATTCCACTTACCACAGGCCCGAAGCACTGTGCCACCAACTCTTCAACTGGAATATCCAGAACCAAAGCTAAAGTAAAACTTTTTTCTTTATAATATGATGGCCTCAGTTATTTTACTGTAGCAATACAAAGTTGAATAATACAAAAAATGTACCACTCTGGTGCAAGATGTTGACAATGAGGGAGACGACCATGTGCAGAGACAGAGGATATGTGAGAACTCCCATACCTTTTGCTCAAGTTTGCTATGAACTCAAAACTCTCAAAAATAAAGTCTGTAAAATTTTTAATGGAACATACAGTGCAGTTTTAAGACAATACTGGCAAACTGTCCTCCTGAGAGTTGGATTCACCTTGTATACATGCGTTGGTTTTGCCCACCTAGAATCTACTCCATTCTTCCCAGACCACAATTCTTATTCTCCTCTGGATAAACGGCCTCCCTGGTCTCACCATCCATGAGGGTTAGGAAGAACTGACCATTTCTGATTAATGGACACATAAGTCAATCCCAGCCAAACAGTATTTTGTTGTGGAAATATAAAACTAGTGAGTTTGTCTGGGATGAACCCACGACCCTGGCTGGTACACTGAGAGCTTTCCAGTATGCTGCTGAAATCCTGCTTTGGCACAGGTTACTGAGCTGACAGGATAAACCCAGAGACACTGGCGCTCATCTGTTTACCATGTCATAAGAGCCTGCTGTGAATGCAGCTAATCAGAGGGAAGCAGAGGCTGTTGATGGAAAGAGACAGGTACGTGATGTGCCTGCCTCGAGTCAGGCAAACTTCTGAGCTTTTCAGTTCTCAGAGTCAGTACATTTCCTTTTAGAAATTGAGCTACTTGGAGCTTTTCTCTATCAATTTCTATCCCAAGGTGCTGAGGAACGCACAATGACTGGAGCAGAGCTGACACTCCCACCCAGATCCGACTCTACGCCCCACTGTGAACAATGCAGTGAGGCTCTGCAGCAGAGTCAGGATGGAGACCGCCCTGCCAGGCAGCAGTCTGACTCCAGGAGGGCGGGTGACAGAAAACCCCGAGCAACACATGATGGAGCAAGAGATGTCATTGGCAAGGAAGGGATGTGCAGGTCAGGAAAGACTTCCAGGATGACATGTCGGGAAAGCAAGGAGAAACCAGAGGACAAGCTATGCCGTGACAGTCAGGGCAGCTGAGGCGGCGGCCTCCGCGCCCATTTCATCAAGTGAGCTCAGGCGCGGGGGAGCATGCTCACGTGCGTGTGTTCCTGTCAGTCTATTCACCCATCTCCCGACTGTGTTTCTCCTCCCACCTCTCTCTCTAGATGGGAAATAAGAATACTGATGGATGATCAGTCAACAGATAGACAGACAGACAGACAGATGGATGTGCTGAGTCACCCCTTTGTCCTACCTGGCCTTTCTTTTCCCATCCCTCCCCCCACCTTTTCACTCCTAACACTGGGAACAGGCTGATTCCATCCACAGTGCCACCCAACTCCAAGCCACTGTCACTGTCCACATGTCCAACTCAACAGCTTCATCACTCTTCATCCCACAGCCTCTGTTCCTGCCTCCCTCCCATCAATTCCCCACCTCCCAGACAGAGTAAATGTGTAAAAGTCCCGATCTGACTGTGACACTCCACTGCTTGAAACCAAGATGAAACAGTCTTCAGTATAGTCAAAAAAAAGCCCTCTCTGAGTGCATGTGACTCCTGCTCTCCCCAACTACGAAGTCCTCCAGTCCCTTAGAGTCCTTCCTCTAACCCCAGGACCTTTGCACTTACTCTTTCTGACCTCACATCTCCTCACTTAGTTAACACTTACTTACCCTTCACATCTCAGGGAATCCTTCTCCGACTGCCAGAACATCCATATAAGATCTCCTGGTCTCTTGTTTCTCTGACCACCGCTTTATAGCGCTTATCCAATTGTGTGTGTGTGTGTGTGTGTGTGTGTGTCTGTGTGCTGATTTACACCTGTCTCTAGTATTTGACTTTTAAAATCTGAGAAAGCAGGAATGGCATCATTTCTAAAACACTGTACATTCAGAACCTAGTACAGTGGTGAGCTGCACACTTCTATTTTTTTTATAGTCCCCACCACTCCCTACCACACTCCCAATTCTGTATAGTGTGCTGGATGAAGTTTATATTTGTGTAGTTGCTTTTCCTAGAGAGTTATTTCTTTAGTCCACACTCTCTGTCAAAGGGTAGAGCAATGGAACCCAAACCAGGAACCCCAAAGTTCCCAAGAGAATAGGAGATGGCTTATTTATTTATGGAAGTGAAGAATGTATAATACTCCTGCCTCATTCCTGCTTATTAGCCACCCAGGTTACTTGGCATTTGAGTTTACAACTCCTCCCTTCACAGTCTGCTTACATCACTACTATATTTACTTCTGAATTCATTTAAAATTACTTTCTGGACCTCTGTCTGTCACTGCCCTGGAAATACAACGAAAGAGCAAACAGATAAAACTGCCTTCCCGTCACTTAGGACCTGCATGACAGTGAGAAAGTTTTCTGGCCTGTACTTGACCTTCCATTAGCCTTAGTATCCTGATGGGTTCAGCATAGGATCATGCTGCCTTGAACCCACTCCAGAATTAGTGAACTTCACTGTGCCTTGGTTTTCTCACCTGTGCAATGGGATTACACACTGCACCAAACACTGCCTTGGTGAGTACAGAAAGGTTTAAAAAAAAAAAAAAAAAAAACAGCTTCAGTGAGCTCTCAGTAAGTCTCAGTTCACTCTGAGAGCACTCTCCTCTGGCCTTTCAGCAAGGTCAGCTGTCTACACACGTGCTCTGGTTGGCCTCCCAGGGCCTGCACTTGGTTTCACTCTCTGCTGTTGCCATCTTCAACAAGGAGCCCTACATTTTTTTATATCAGGGTCTAAAAATTATGTAACCAGCCTTAACTAGTATCCATGAAGTGTCTGGTGAAACTCTGTGGAAAGAATACATGAGCCTGATAAGTCTGAATCATTTATACTTAAATGGACGTACCCTGAGGACATACTCATAAATGAAGTAAATAGGTTACAGATGTGTAAATATCGCATCTTTTCTCTGGTATGAAAAAATAAAGATGTAAATGAGTTCTAGAATGTATGTTATATATTGTGAAATGGAAAATACTCAAAGCAAAATGGGGTTAAGGGGGAAAAATAATGAGATTATAACAAAAAAGAAGGGAAACAAAGTTTATGTATACAGGAGTATACAGAGGTGGTAGGGTGGGTCGGACTATGGGAAAAAATAAGAATTAAGTTGTGTCATATACTGGTACACATTCTCATTGTTAAGTGCAATCATGATCTGTATATGTAATATACCAATAAAGATTTTAATTTTTAAAAAAACATTAACATACGAACCTAGCCCACCACACGAGCACGCCACAGACCTACAAGCCAGCCAACTAGGTCGCCGTGGAGCAAACTTAAAAAGACCTTCACTGCTAATGCATCCCACCCTTCTCTAGGACACCAAGAAGCCTGACCTAAGATTTGAAAGATATTCTCATCCAAACTATCCATTTCCCAGGAAACTCAGGCCTTGACCAGCAGCCAAGGATCCTGATGGAGCCAGCAGAGGACACAGTCCAACCCCACACCATCTAAAACCATGATGGGTACTGTCTTCAGTACTTCAGTGCATCCTTTCCTGCTCAGTGCCTGAAAGTCAAAGGTGGGCCTGCTTTCCTTCATCCCATTTCACAGATGGAGAGATAAAGGCTCAGGCACGACGGAGTCCCTCATTACTCCTCAGGCAGCCCCACTGCTTTGCCCAGCTTACTTTCACAGAGAGTATCTAACGAAAGGCCTCTATTCACGTGGCCCACTAGACCCATTTCTAGATTGGCTGGTCAGACACAATAACTACATGCTAAATCTGAGACTGATTTCATTGCCATCAGCATCCCATGCGCTGACATTCAGGGCTGCAACAACAAAGACAAACTCATCTCCCTGCTCTGTGCATGTCCTTGGATAAGGGGACGGGGGCTTTCTCACTCTTTCTTTACAATGAAGGAGCAAACAGATAAAACTCTGCCTTCCCGTCACTTAGGACCTGCATGACAGTGAGAACATTTTCTGGCCTGTACTTGACCTTCTATTAGCCTTAGTATCCTGATGGGGGAGGGTCTGCAACATAAAGGCACCATGTGTGAAGCTGGAGGTGAGCCAAGGACATCACACACAAGAATCCTCACCCTTCTAAGACAGAAATAAGTAATACAATATATTTTTTAAATGTCTACGATATGCTAAGTTAATAAAGAATAATTGAACAGGGGTGGGACAGAGGAAGAAAATAATTCACAACGAAGACAAATAGAGATTTCAATTTTTAATATGGTTGCCAAAAAAAAAAAAGCTTCAGTAAGGGTCAGGAATTTAGCTCAACGGTTCCGGCGCCTGCCGTGCAAGCACAAGGTCCCGGGTTCAATCTCCAGTAATCACATACAGCAATCAGTACCGCATAACACCGTGCCGGGAGTGGTAGCTCACGCCTGTAATCCCAGCACTCGGGAGGCAGAGACAGGAGGACTGCTGAGTTCAAGGCTGACTCCAGGACCAGCCTGAACTACAAAGCGAGATTCTGTCTCAAAAAACTTAAAAAAAAAAAAAAAGTTTCAGTGAGACATGGACATGGGAGTAAACATCTGAAGCTGGGGAGCAAGCAGGCCATCAAGGTTTCTGAAGGAAAAGCATGTCAGCCAGAGGGAACAGCCACTACAAGTGTCCCAAAGTCACTCCGCAGTTCACAGTGCAGGGAGCTATCTGAAGAAACTGGGGGCTTTGCCAAATCATACTCATCCCTTCTACATCCTCAGATCTCTGTCTCTGTCTAGCCATTTAGATAATCTGCTAAGATTAGATAAATTTGATCTATAGGTGTTTGAACAATTACTAACTGAATCTCTAGATGAGAAAGCACTGCTTCACTTATCAACACATGGGGTCTTCACACACAAAAGCCAGAGTTCAATCCCCAGTACTGAAAAATAAATAAATAAATAAATAAATAAGAAAGCTAAACACAGGATTTTCAATGTTCTCACCACAAAGAAATGATACCATGTTTAAGGTGATGGATATGCTGATTATCCTGCTTTGATCATTATGCATTGTATACATCAATCATAACATTATATTACACTCCATAAATATTCATAATTACATGTCAATCAAAACTGAAACAAAAAATTAAACAAGAGGTCATCATACATTTTAATAGCTAATGGAGCTTGAAACAGCTCAGCTTCCTGTGCCCATGTGACTCAATACTAACCTGTCCTTTCAGGACCAGGTGGCTGCCTGACCCACCAGGTCCAAGTCCAGCTGTTCCTTCCTCCTCCCTGTGCACACTGCCTGGCTCTGGCTGATTTGGGTCCCCCAGTCACCACAATCCCTGCCCTGGGGGCCCCTAACACAGACAGCGAGACCTGAGTGGCAGGGCTTCCCCCACTTTGGGGAACCTGGGGGAGGCCGGGGAACACCCAGCCAGATCCTCCTCTCCAAGCACAGAAGTTACTGCGAATGGAGGTGACGTGGGGGATGTGGACTCCTTGGGGGCCTCCACAAGCCCCAGCACGGACAGCCTGCTACAGCTTGTTCCCTTAAAGGCTTGCCGGGGATCTCTGCAGGATCTTTAACTGTGTCTCACACGCTGTCCTGAGCCTCCTGTCGTGGCCCAGAGAAGGCTGCTCTTGGAACCCACCACCTGGCCACCGTGAGCGGAAGAGCCGGCCCCTCTGCTCACTGCCCGACCGCCAGCTTCCATCACTCTGCACTTCGGTCACCTCAAGCGCTCCGGACTACCCCAATGGCCCCCACGGGCAACTCTGGACGCTCCGCTCACCCGGCGTGCGCGTGCCCTTTGTGTGGCCGCCCTGTGTCTAGCTTGGTGTGGGAAGAGCCGGCCTGTGAGTGCGTGAGCGCCGGTCTGAATAGGTATTGTGTGTCTTTGTGTGAACGTGAGAGTGTGTGGCTGAGGCATTGCGAGCGCGGGCTCCTTCTCGCACCCTCCGAGCACACTCCAGGCCAGGGGCAGGTCCTCCCCGAGACCCCCAGAGCCACCACCGCCCAGAGCGTTATGCGCCCACCCGCCCTCCCTGCCCTCCGCTCCCCAGCCCACAGGCTTGCCCACCGATCCCGAGAACCCACCTCCCCTCGGCATCCTCGGCCCCACAGCCTCCCCTCCCCCGAGCCCGGGTTGCTCCGTGCTGTACAGGAAGCAGGACTTGAGGCGGCGGCGAGGGGAACGAGATCACGGCTCCGAGTGCAGTCAGAAGAGGCAAACTGAGGAGAAGCTGGAGGAGTACGGAGGCGCTGCGGGAGAAGCGGGTCCTACCCGCACCACGCCCCTTCTGCAGGGTGGGGTGCGGGGGGCCGTCTGTCCTCCACCTCATCCTTCCCCGGGGGTTCCCAAGTACAGCCCCATCTTAGCTTCCGACTCTGGAGCCAGGAAAGACAGCCGGGACCCCCTTCCTCCACCCACCCCTCCCCCCCCACGCACACATACCCCGCACCTCACATCCAGGCAGCTGCTGATTGGCTGCGCGAAGTCTGCCCCAGCCCCGCTCCGAGGTGGGAGGTGCACAGCCGGCTCCGGAGCCCCTCCCGAGTGCCTGGCACCCTGCGCCCTGCCTCCAGGCGGGCAGGTGCAGAGCGCGCAGAGGGGACCAAGGCCAAGGATAGAAGCAAGTCTTGCAGAAGGAAGGCGCCACCGCTCCTCCTCCGACTGCTGCCTCTGCTGCCCGCCGCCACCTCGGAGCCGGCATCCGGAGTCCGGAGGCAGACAGGGCGCAGGGGGGCGCGAGGAGTGCGGGCGCCCATGGAGCACACGCACGCCCACCTCCTGGGGGCCAACAGCTCGCTGTTCTGGTCCGCTGGCCCGGCCTGCGGCTTGGGCTTCGTGCCTGTGGTCTACTACAGCCTCTTGCTGTGCCTCGGTTTACCAGGTGAGAGCTGCGGGGAGAGGGAGGGCATCTGGGGTCCCCAAATGCTGAGCAACCCCGCATGAACCCCTAGCCTCCTTCCTGAGAGATCCTTGGCGCCTCCTCGCAAAAAGTTTAAGACTTAAGGACAAGTGTGGAGATTTCCAAACAGGGAAGAAAGGAAGTTGCTGTGGCCTGGGAGAGATGGGACCGTGTGTGCATGTGTGTGCGTGTTTCGTGAGTGTGCGCAGCAGGCTATGGGCACTGTGTGTGAGTAAGTGTGAGGGCACTATATGTGTCCATAGGTTGTGTGTGACTTACCTGGAGGTTCTTGACAGAAAGCTGGTGAAGGCTTCCCTTCTCCCCCCACCCCACAAGCTGGGGACACTGCTGTCACTCTGTCCCCCACCATCCCTACCTGAGCCAAAATAAAGCTGGGGAGGCTGACCCTGGACACTTGCTTGGGGAGCACTGCCCTTCTCCACTGACCACCCTGCTGCCAAGGCCACCACCTCAGGGGTCACTGTCTCCTTGAGAACATCCTAACCCCTAGCTTTGCCTCCAGCATGTGCACGCACGCATGCACACACACACACACACACACACACACACACTCACTCACTCACACATGCCATCCCTGGGCAGCAGCTCACAGCTGCTGCAGATGCCTGGCTGGACCCCATCTCCCCATCTCAATGTCCTCTCCAAAGTGTGGCTGAGACTTTGTGCAGAATTCCTGAAGAGAGCTGAGCCACTGGGGGCTGGGAGGGGCACAGAAAACTTCAGGGCTGTGTGCGAGTAAGGGACAGGGAGAGGAGCAGACAAGGATTTTGGAACTCCAACTCTGAATGGTCCCTTCTTCCAGACAATCTGCATGGCAGAAAGATTCCTGAAGATCACTTGCAAGCAGAGAGGAGAAAGCAACAGACAGAACCAGACTGGGGAGCCAGCACCAGGGTCAGCGTCTTAGCGTGGTCCATGGTCCGCCCTGTCACCTCTGGTCTGCGAGCCTGAGCATCTTGGAATCCTAGGAGCCCAAAGCTGGGCTTCCGAGCTTGGCTGAGGTTTCCTTTCCAAAGCACCCAGCCTGGCAGCTCGTGCAACTGCTTCAGTCACCGCCCCCTCCCTACCCCCCATCCCACAGCGAGGGACTTTTCATTCTTAGCTGGGTGCTCAGGGGCTCTAGAAAGGAGCCCCACTTCTGACGTGCCCTGCCCGGTGGCAGCAAACCTCCTGTAGTTACATGGAGCTGGGAAGCCCAGCTCCAGCCCCTCCAGTCCTCCCCAGAGCTCTCCTTGAGGAAATGGGCCCTGAGAAGGCTGGTTACTGGGGAAGCTTGAGAGCCAGAGAAGGAGCAGAACTTCCTTCCCTGAGCCTGCTCAGGCTCATCAGAACATACCTGATGCCTCCCCTCCCCTCCCCATCTGTCTCTTCCACTGCTGAAGGCAGCTGCTCACTCACTGCCCCGGGCTTTTCCTTTGCGAACAGAACTTAAAGACAAGGGATAAGCCAGCCTCCCAGGCTCCCAGAATCCAAAGCCGGACAGGAGGGTGGGGGGAAGGAAGGAAAGCTCGGGTGAACAAAGACTTCAAGGTGGAAGGAAGTGAAAGTGCCTCGAACCTTCACAGCCTAACTCGTGTGCCCACTAGGGCCTTGCTGCTCCACAGCGTTGGCACCCACAGTATGCCAGGCTCTGTGCTAGGCCTGTGCTTGAGGGTGTAAAGGAGGTCAGGATTAGCAGTTGGAGGATGTGTCATGCTCAGTCAGCTAACAGTCTCAGGCACTTGCTTGTGCAGACATTACAGATGTGCCGAAGGGCCTCACAGGGTCCAGGGCGCTGCTCAGCATCAAAGAGCTCACAAACGGAGGCTCCAGAGGCAGCAGGTGAATGCAGAAAGCCTGAGCAGCCCGAGGAGCATAGCTGGGGAGCCAGCCTCATGCAAAAGTCATGGGGGGAAGGCAGCTTTGTTAACACCCTGTAAGCTCAGCTAAAAAGTAACACTCACAGGTGATTCTCTTTAAGCCATAAAAGGAGGCAAGTATGTTACGGCAGATAAGAGGGCTGACTGAAGGTTAATCCAGGATCTGCCGCGCTTAAATGAGGGAGAGTCGTTTGTGCCCGTGTGCCTCAGCTTTCTCATCTGTAAAATGGGCTAATGGAAGATGGGCCCCCCCCCCGAAATAAAGGTGAGGAGCAATGAGGCTCATGGAGATGATGGTGCAGGTTACACTTGAGGTCCAGTGCCTGGCACATGCATTGGTTCATTCTGTGCAGCCACAACTATAGCTGTCACAATGCTGATTGGGTGGCAAGGAGAAGGGGGCTAATTACCACCATCAGGAGCAGCAGAGGGCCCGGAGATACACAGAAGAAAGCACTCAGCATGGTGTGCTATTCCTCTTGCAAGTTCACTGCAGTACTCTCCACTAGGCCCCCAGCCAGCAGCAATTAGCCAATCTCCTGCCCCACCACTGACCTGCTGGGTGGGAAGTGACGGCATGAAAGCCTCCGAAACAGTGCTGGAGACTGGGCTTTGAACTGAACCCACTGCTCCTGGTGGTGGGCCCACCCCAAGTTTTCCAGGTTGTTAGTGATTGGAGACTTGGATGGAAACTGAGGCATGGAACAGGGGATACATGAGCATTTGTCATGGGGAGCCAAGAATTAGGGGGAAGCAGCAGGTGTCTGTAGGTGCCTGTATTCTCTAAATTGGGACAAAGAGCTTTGGAAAGTCTTGGAATTCCACATTCAAGGAATTGCACCACACAATCTAACTCTACTGGTTGGCGTGGGACCCCAGGAACTCTAATGAAGTATGGGTAGAAGAGACTGAGGCTGGAGGATCACAAGTTTAAGGCCCACTTGTCTTGAAATGAAAGAATAAAATAAAAGGGACTGAGGTCATAGGTTAATGGTACAGCACCACTGTGGGTTTGATCTTCAGTACTATGATCAATATTTTAAATATGAACAGAAGTTGCCACTTACGAATTCTCTACCTCTAAGAATCACAATTTGCTCCACCAGTAAAATGGGCCCATAATGACCCATACAAGTAGAATCTATTAAATAAGATAATCTATATAAAAATCCAAGCACAGCGACTCTTACTGGTTCTGCACAGTTATAGCTACTCAGGAAGCTGAGACAGGAGGATAGCTTCAGCTCATAAGTTCAAAGCCACTCTGAGTAACCTAGAAAGACTCCATTCTAGAAAAAGGACAATAACACCAAACTTCAAAACAACATGTGGTCCACGGAAAGCACTTTTTTCTTATTGTCTTCTTCACACCAGGTTTTTCTACTTGTGCTATGGTATTTTTTTTCTCTATCACAAGCAAATGGGCTACTATGCCCCTGGCCCATTTTATAGATGAACAAACTGAGATCCAGAGAAGCAAAGCATGTAGTCTACAGTGACCCAGTCAAACCAACATCCAAACACACCTGCCCTTTTCATCACCTCTCACTACATTCATAACACTGGACTCCAAGCCACTCTTAAAACCCATCTCATTCTTTTTCCTCCTCCTTTTGTCTTTTGTTTTTGTTTTGAAGCACTGGGGATTAAACACAGACCATCTGCGCTGAGCTACATTCTGGTCTTTTCAATTTTTTTGAGTTAAGGTCTCAATAAATCACTAAGTGTCCCAGGCTGGCTTCAAAATTGAAATTCTCCTGTCTCAGCCTCCCAAAATGCTATGATTACAAGCACGTGCCACTGTGCCCAAGTTCCTCCCCCTCCTTAAGTAAGCAAGGTATTTGCACTTCTCAAGACACATAAAATAAGCCATCCAATGCAGGGGACGGTAGTACAAACCTGTAATATCAGAATCAAGGGAGGCTGAGCCAAAGAATCGCAAATTCAAGCTCAGCCTTGAGCAATTTTGTGAGAATTTGTCTCCAATTTTAATTAAAAAAATAAGGTATATGACATGGCTCTATGGTAGAGGCATCTCCGGGTTCAATCCCCAGTACCAAAAAAGATTCAGCAGAACTAACACTAGGAACCAGACAGTACAAAAGGAGACAGTGAAGAAGAAAGGATGGGCCTGAATGCCTGGGGGATAGACAGCAAACAGGGTGATGGGGAGACCCTCCTGATAAGGCAGGAGCAGTGCAAATTAAACTAATTGCAAAGATTTTTTTAAAATTTGCTTTCTAAAAGGTGGCATGGACGTGAAGGAAGACAGGCTGAAGGAGGGAACAAGAGCTTGAAACAGCCTGCCCCGGGGCAGAAGGGAGCACTCCCAAGATTGCTGACAAGATCAAGAACAAGAGGAGAGCAGGGAAGGAAGGGCCCGGGGCCAGAGGTAGAGCCTGTCTGACCCTGGACAGCTGCCATGGTCATTTACCTGGGTGGGAAACTGATGGCCTCAGCCAGACTCAGCCCTGCAGTGCTTTCTTTAGCCTTCAAACAGCCCTAACTAGAGAAATAGTAAACACTGCTACTAGGACTACAAACTTGAGCTGGCTCTCAGGGGCTGAAGCCCTGACTCTCTCGGTGTGACTGCAGGCAAACCACCTCAGTTCATGCCTCAGTTTCCCTACTGTAAAGGGACAGTGAGGACAGTAATAGCCACTGACACTTGCTGTGAAGGGTCAGTTCAGCATTGAACATAATGCTTAGCATGCAATTATTTTTTCATCTTTTAAAAAAGCAGGAAAAATTCCTAATTTGTTTGATAACAGGAAACCAAAAGCATTACAAGAAGAGGAAGCTTCAGCCCAATAAGCCTCATGAACATGGACACAAAAATCCTCAAGAAATAGCAAATCTAATCAAGCAGGATAATACATAAGCCAACTTGGGCATATCTGCAGAATGCAAAACTGGCACAACATTTCAAAGGCATTCAGTATAATTCAGCATGTTGAAAAACTAAGAAGGAAAATCCAAATGATCCATCTCAATAGATGCAGAAGAGATCTTTGACAGAATTCAACATCCATTCATGATATTTTAGAATCTCATTAAACTAATAACATAAAGAGCTTCTTAGGGTACGCATGGTAACATATGCCTATAATTCCAGCATAATGGAACACCAAGGCAGGATGATGGCAAATTTAAGCCCAGCCTGGGAAACTCAGCAATACCCTGACTCAAAATAATAAGAACTTTTTTAAAATTGAAATCTTTATTGGTACATTACATATAGGCATCATGATGGCACTCAACAATGAGAAATTCTACCAGTATACGACACAACTTAATTCTCATTTTTTCCATAGCCCTACCCACCCTACCACCACCACCTCCTATATACACAAACTTTAACTTTTCTTTTTTGTTATAATCTCATTATTTTTCCCCCTTCACCCCATTTCGCTTTGAGTATTTTCCATTTCACAATATATAACAAACATTCTAGAACTCATTTACGTCTTTATTTTCTCATACCAGAGAAAAGATGCGATATGTATCTATCTGTGACCTATTTATTTCACTTATGTATGAGGATGTTCTCAAGATACATCCATTTAAATATAAATGATTCAAACTTATCATTTTTAAGGGCAGAGTAACACTCCATTGTGTAGAAGAACTACAGCTTTTTTATCCAGTCTCCAGCTGATGGACACCTGGGTTGTTTCCAAGATTTAGCAATCACAAACTGAGCTGCTATAAACATGGGTGCACATATGTCACTGTGAGATGAATCTTTTAATTTTTTTGTGTATATACCTAGTGGAGTGATGGCCGGGTCAAATGGGACCTCCAATCCTAGCTTTTTGAGAAATCTCCAAACTGATCTCCACAGGGGTTGTACGAGTCTACATTCCACCAACAGTGGAGAAATGTTCCTTCTTCTTCGCAGCCTCATCAACATTTGTTGCTGGCTGATTCTGAGTTAGCAACCATCCTTTGTGGAGTGAGATGAAATTTTAAAGTTGTTTTCACCTGCATCTCTCGAATGACTAGTGATGTTGAACATTTCTTCATATGTTTCTTAGCAACTTGTATTTCTTCCTCTGAAAAGTGTCTGTTCATTTCAGATGCCCATTTTTGAATTGGGTCATTAAATTTGAGTGTATTGATTTTTTTAAGACCTTTATATATTTTAGATAGTAACCCTTTGTCTGAGATGAGGCTGGTAAAGATTCTTTCCCATATTGTTGGTAGCCTTTTTGCTTTGCTGGTGGCTTCTTCTGCTGTGCAGAAACCTCTCAATAGGATGAGATCCCATTTGTTGATTTCTTCTACCAGTTCTCGTACTATGGAGGATTTGTTCATGAAATCTTTCTCTAAACCAATATCTTCAAGAGTTTTACCTAACCTGTTTTGTAGCAGGCTTTGTGTGTCTGTTTTAATATTTAAGTCCCTAATCCACTTTGATTTTATTTTAGTACACGGTGAAAGAGCTAGGTCTCACTTTAGATTTTGACAGGTTAGAGTCCAATTTTTCCAGCACCATTTGTTAAAGAGGCTATTCTTCCTCCACTGAGGAATAAAAGGAATAAAGATACGAAATGAAGAAGTTAAACTGTCATTATTTGCTAATGACATGATACTCTATCTACAGGATCCTAAAAACTCAACCAAGAGACTGCTAAACCTAATCGCCAAATTTAGTAGTATATCTGGATACAAGGTTAATGCTCAAAAATCATTAGCTTTTATATACACAATCAACAGATTCACTGAGCAAGAAATTGGGGAATCAATCCCCTTCACAGTGGCATCAAAAAAATGAAATATCTAGGAATCAATCTAACAAAAGAGGTGAAAGACCTCTACTCTGAAAATTACAGCACTCTGAAAAAGGAGATAGAAGATACCAGAAAATAGAAAGACATACCTTGTTGGAAGAATCAATATCATCAAAATGGCTACACTCCCACAACTATTATACAGATTCAACGCAATCCAAATTGAACTCCCACAGGCATATTTCACAGATCTAGAAAAAATAATTCAGAAATTTATCTGGAATCACAAAAGACCCAGAATAGCAAAAGCAATTCTAAGTAATAAGGACATGATGGGGGGTATTACGATCCCCAACTTCAAACTGTACTACAAAGCCACTGTGATAAAATCCACATGGTACTGCCAAAGCAACACACCACGGGACCAGCGCAGTAGATTAGAAGACCCAGAAACAACTCCAGACACAATAAGCTATCTCATTTTTTTTTTTTTTTTTTTTAGGTTTTTTTTGAGACAGGGTCTCGCTTTGTGGTTCAGGCTGGCCCTGAGCTCAGCCTCCAACTCACATCACAATCCTCCTGCCTCTGCCTCCCGAGTGCTGGGATCACAGGCGTGAGCCACCACGCCCGGCACTGTGGATGTGGTACTGGTTGCTGCTGGGTGTGGGTCTCCACACCCAGTATTGTTATGTGGTTACCGGGGAATCGAACCCGGGCCCTTGCGCTTGCAAGACAGGCGCCGGAACCACTGAGCTAACTCCCCGGCCCCAAGCTATCTCATTTTTGACAATAATAAGAACTTTTATGAAGAGGTTAGGATGTGGCTCAGTGTGAAGATCCTGGGTTATATCCCTAGTTCCTCAAAAAGAAAGAGAGGGAAAAGAAAAAGGAGAGCGAGCTGCTGTCACCCTATAAATGTCACTCATTAATAACAACAACTTACATCACATTTAATAGCTACCCCTAAATCTGGAACAAGAGAGGGACAGCTGCCCTCACAATGCCTGCTCAGTGCTGTACTGGAGTCCTAGCAGTGTGACAAGGTGAGACAGAGATAGCAAAAGTACTGAGAAAAGCAGAGAGTAAGTCATTTAAATTCACATACGATGACCTTCATAGAAAATCCCAAAGATGATACACATAAGCTTCCTAAAACTAAACAGTCATTTCTTCATGTTTGCAGGGTTCAAAATTAATATATAATAATCTATTTCAATATTCTAGCAAAGAAAATCTTAAAATTAAAAATTAAGGAATTTTTTTGGTTCTCTTCTGAAACCAGAAAAATTTACATTAGGCTCACATTCTAGAAGGTAACGATTCTCTAGAACTGAGAAAGAGCTGCTTTCCTCCCATTAAACAGGCAATGACATTCCCATGGTTCAAAACTACAAAAATAAAAAACAGTACACATTGAAATGTGTCCCTACTACTCCTTCCCATGCTCAGGAGCAGCCCTGTTCACCACCAGCGTGCAGGAGACCACTAAATTTAGTGTCTCAGTTTCTTACATGTTCTTTCAAAGTACCTGTGCATATACAAGCAAATATGAATTAAGGAATTATACTCTTGGGTTTTTTTTTTTTAAAAAAAACTCTCCCCAAATGAGAACAATATATACAATGCTCTAGGTATCGTCTTCTTCACTTTATGTATTAATCACTCCTGCCAGTATATATAGAACTTCATCATTCTTTCATATCCCTGCTTAGTATTCCATTGTGTACTCAATGGCTGCCCCTTTCCAAAGTATAAACACACTTCAATTCTAAACGAGATGCACCCAATTCCCCTCTGTAACCTGTCTGGCCCATCGTAACCATCTGCCTATATAACCTTTGTTAATAGTCAGACAAAGAACTCTGCTTCAGGAATCCTGGACTCCAGGCTTCCACTCGCAACAGCCCACTGACCTTTGGTAAGTCATTCTTGGTGGGTCAACTAAAGCCAAAGGAAAGCCAGGCAGAGCCTGTCAGGATCTAATGGTGCATCTCTGCTAGTGACTGTCGGGGCTGCCTTCAACTGGGGCCCAAGATGGTAGTTTTATGGCCTGTCCCCTTGTAAAGCTTCTGTAATAACCATATCAGCTATACTTTGTATATAAAACACATTCCGCTGAAACCAGACATGGATTTGAATCCTACCCTTGTTAGCTGTGTGATGTCAAGTACGACACCTCACTCCCTGAGCCCCAGGTTTCTCATATGCAACAAAGCAGGCAGTCAAGGTAAGCAGGGAAGCAAGTACTTTCTGATGAGTTGCCTGGATTGTTTCCTGGCTGTCTTCTTGTTGGCGACTCTCACCCTTTCTGAGCTTCAGCCTCCTCCTCAGCCACAAGATGAGATAATGACAGTACCTATCTCCCAGGATCACACTGAGGATTAAATGAAGCATGAAATCCTCGTATGTGTGCTCTCACATAAAATAAGAATTCAATATTGCCATTAACCCCTGGTCCCGCATTATTGCTGTGGTGATCAGAAATAAAACATGCCAAGGTTTTTCACTGTCCGTGGCATGCGGTAGTTGCCCAGTGAGTTGTAACTGCTACTGTTTTATTGTCTAGCATGTCCATGTGTGCAGCCCATGTAAATGCCCTCTAGCTGCACATCATCTTATGCACAGACCTTTTCCATAAAGGCAGAGTGCTGCTCCACGTGGAGGTGAAACTCTGAGCCCTGGCAAAATAGAAGAGAAAGAGTCTGTGGATAAAGGGATCCGTTCCACCCTGACACTAGAGAATGTGTTCTCCCAAGGGAGCTGCCTGGAATTCAAGCAGACTCTAGGAAACATCAGAGCACTCAGGGGCCTTCAGCTGACGCTGCCAAACGTGGACAAGGACCCCCAGCAAGGCTGTCCTGGGCTCTACACCCAAGGCTGTTACAGAAATCCAGGCACATCTGAATCAGGCAGGTGGGGACTAAAAGGGATGCGGGGTGGGCATGAGGTGGGGGCAGGTACCTAGAATTCAGGAGAGACAGTCGGGTAATGGAAATAGCACAGTGGTCTAGTTTTAAGAAATACTTCACTTACCAAGAGAATTGTGCTTCCCTGACATTTTTTCCCAAAAAAAATAGCTCTTTTGAGGTCTCTCAATTTCCCTAAAACTCAAACAAACTTATACTTTCCTCTGTCTGTCTGTCTGTCTGTCCCTGTCACCCTGGAGACTGAAGGCAGGGCCTTCACACTGAGATACATTCCCGATCCTTTTAAAATTTGTTTTAATTCTGATACAGTCTCACTAAGTTGCTAAGCTCCCAGGCTGGGCTCAGACTTGACATCTTCCCATCTCAGCCTACCAGACTGGTGGGCTTATAAGTGTGTGCTACCATGCCCAGCTCTATTTTCCCCTTAATAACTGACACATATAGCATTTTTTATGTGCTAGTTTTTCTTCAAAGCATTTCCCATGCTTAAAAACATTTAATTCTCATGATGCTTCATTTTTTATGAGATATGCATTGGTACATTACATATACACATCATGATTGCACTAAACCATGAGAAATTGTACCAGTATATGACACAACTTAATTCTCACTTTTTCCCATAGCCCTACCCACCCTACTATCCCTGCACCCTATATACCTAAGCTTTGTTTCCTTTCTTTTTTGTTATAATCTCACTTTTTGATTCTTTGAGGTATGCATATATTTATTATACCCATTTTTCATATGAGAAATTTGAGGTACTCATTCAAGGTTTCACAGCAAGAAAATGACAAATCCACTGCCCAGCTTTATAATGAAAAAGCACCATACGTGTGTGCGCACACACAAACGCATACACACTTTGACAGCTGGCAACACGAGCTGGATAGAGAAATGAGAGTGACAACAACAGGAAGCTTAAGTACTAGGGAAACTAGAAAGTCCATTGCCTCTTGGCTTTGATTTTCCAGACGATGGTTCCGTATTACCAAACAGTTCCAAAACTCTGGAAACCCAGATTTTTTATATAAAATGTGCCATGTTTCAATGTTAGCAACTAATTGAAAACTCTTAAAAATTTCATCAGCCAACACTTCATGCATAAGCCAGACACCAGCAGGCTGGAGAGGGCTTACCAGGCTGCCCGTTCACAAGCTCGGCAAAGGGAAAGGAAGAGGCACTAAGAAACGCCAGAGGGAGCCTGGCAGGTGGAGAATAAAAAGAAGAACCTAGGGCTGGGGTGGAACCCAGAGGGGCCACACCTGCCTGGCAAGCACATGGTCCTGAGTTCACTCCCCAGTGCCAGAAAAAAGAAAGATAGATAAAGAACCTAGAAGGGGGACAAAAAATAATAAAGATGATGATCTAGAGAAATAAGTGGCTCCTCCAGGTAGAGCATGCCAACTCCAACCCAAGGATCCGGCATAAACTGGAAGAAAAAGCTCCAAGAAATAACACAAATTACAGGCTGACAGGGTCTTGGAATGTAAATCGACCATTTGGAGAACAGCAGTAATCTTCAGAATGTGCTAGGATGGTAGGTAGGATGTGGACTCAGACATCCCCAACTTGAATTCCAATTGCAGCCACACGGCTTCCTACTGTTGGGCCCTGGCAAGCTGCTTTATTCTCTCTGAATGTCAATGTTCCCATCTGCAGGATGGGTAAAACGGTGTCTTTTTCACAGAGTTTATGTTGTGTCTGACTGTGACGAGACCATTCTGGGTTAGCAGAGGACACAGTGCCTGGCTCTCACGGCTGCTGATGAGTTTTATTTTGCCTCGTTTTGTTAGTTTTTGTTTTCTGATTAATCTAAACACCTTTATTTTACTAAATGAAGAACCTAAGGTGTTTGCAAAGTTGCAGGACTAAAAATGGCCAAGTCTGAAACAGAATTTAGCTTTCACAACTTTGTTTGCTTTTCACAAAATTGTGCTGCTAGTGGTCCTTTAAGAGGAAGCAGAGGCAGGTAGAAGGAGAAATAAGTCGGGGAACTGTGAACATCTAGATTCTAGAGTGATCACCTAGATTCTTTGGCTTTTTGTCCTACTGTCGACGATGGTACTAGGTGGTACAAAAATGCAACATGACAGCCTTCCCAGTTTTCTTACTCCTTGAATTCCAAGAGGGAAAGTCTTAGCTCGGGTACAGTGTGTCTTAACATCTTTTCAGTATGTGCTGAACCCTCTATTTTAATAAACACAGAGCAGGCTGTGGGCTCAGCATCTTAGCTGCAACAGTCTCTAACTGGAATTTGATGCCGGCCATGTATTGGCACTGTATTTATTTTTAGGGCTTTCCTCTATTTCCATCAAGAACACTGGTATGTTGTCTGGGCCTTTATATGTCTGTGCTGTCTGATACAGCAACCAGTAGCTACATGAGTCTATTAAGCATTTGACATTTGACTACAATAAATGAACTGATTTTTTTATTTCACTTCACTTCAATGAATTTATAATTAAAATCTAGTACTCAATTCAGCTATTAGAAAATAATTGTGTACTTGGAACAATGTAGGGCTGTGGATCTACTCTTTTGACTGTACATTTTATCTTTTTCCTTTATTGAATTGATTAGTACATTTTAGGAATACATTATGGTCACATTCCTCATTGAGAATTTGTACCTATACATGATGTACCTTGATTCTTCCTTTTTTCCAATTCCCTGCCCTCTCGTGTGTATGTATGTAAACATACATACATACATACATATACACACATATATATGTATATATACATATATATGTGTGTGTGTGTATATATGTAATAGGGAGTGGCAGGTTATTATATATATATGTGTGTGTATATATATATATACTTTGTCTCTGTTTTTTTTAATCATCAAATTTTTTTCTTTCCCTTCTTTTCCTTCTTTTTCCCTTCCCCTCAGTTCCCCTTTAAGTATTTTCTTCCTATTTAATAATACATATCACACATTCTGAACTTCATTTGCACCTTCAGTTTCTCACACAAGAGAAACGATATGGTATTTACAATCTGTTTGACTGTACATTTTAGGACATCTAAATAGAAGTCAATGAAAATTTAACCTTCATAGAGTAATATTCTAAAACTGTGAAATATACACTGGATTTCTGAGACAGCCCAGAAAGAAACTGTTAAATATTTCAATAATTTACATTACATATATTTATACAATATATAATTTACGTTATCTATTTACACATATATATGTGCAGTTAAATAAAATGTAGTGCTAAAATTAGTTTTATTTCTCTTTTTAAATTTCACATGTGGCTCATTTCATTTATATCAGATCACATTATTACATAAAGGATAAACTCAAGAAAAAGATGAAGTTTCAAATAAAATATAAAGTAAATAACAGTACAATTGAAACAGATTTCTACAAAATCAGTGAGGATCTCAATTTAGGCTGCTATAAAAATGTGCTATAGGTTGGGTTGCTTAAAGGCACAGGTGTGTATTTCTAAGTCCTCAAGATCAGGGTACCAGCAGGGTCGGGCACTGAGGGGGCCCCTTTCCATGTGGCAGTGACTGTTGCCTTCTCTGAATCAAGTTCAATGATATCAGGGGCATGAAGAAGAGACAGCAGGTGATGTACAAGTTCACGACCAGGGAACCTGACACAGATCGAGAGGCCAAGAAGAGCAAAACTTGAGAAGGGACAAGAGACTCTGAAAGAGGAGGATTCCAGGAAGGATAAAGGAGAGGAAGCACAGGACCCAGGGGATGAGGAGCTGAAAGTATCAGGACAGAAAGAAGGCCAGGATGTCTGGAGTGACAGGGCAGGGACACGGTAGGAAGTCAAACAGTGAGTCGGGAAGCAGGCAATTCACAAAAGGTGGTAAACGGATTCCATCTTTTGAGAACACATTTCCTAGCCTATACCCTGATGTACCCACCAGTCAGTCTTTTTCTTCCCCCTTGTTTGCCAGGGCATTTGGCAGTCACTCGGACTGGGAGAACTGCTTTTCTGCTACAGCATTTCTTATCATTTCCGCTAAGTGCAAAACAAACTATCACCATGTCATTTCAGCTGAGGGACTCCATCCAGACATGCCACACTCTCTCTCTCTCTCTCTCTCTTTCTCTCTCTCTCTCTCACACACACACACACACACACACACACACACACACACACACACACACACACACACACACATATCCTTGACCACAGGTGCAGAATGCCAATAGTTCTGTTCTGGCTTCATCCCTATGCTTTAGCATTCCTGGCCTCATATCAGGAACCTCTTCTGCCTCTTAGAAACCATGTATTTCCCACGCATGTGGTGGAATGGGGTAGTGACATGGGAAGAGCTCCAGAGGGGACAGCACCACAAGCAGAGCGGGCTGGGCCTTCCTAAAGAAATCACAGGGCCCACAGTCCTGAGCCTCAGAGCACAAAGTCCCCAATATGTTCACCCTCCAACCCCTCAGAGCAACCCTTCCCTACAGCAAAGGGCATGGGAGGCGACGCTGGCTTAGGAGTCAGTGCGGCTTGGGCTGCATCCCAGCGCTGCTTCCCTGCTAACTGCGAGGTCATTTTCCTGGGATATGTTTGCATTACATAATGATTACTTTCACTATGGACTTAGTGTCCGTACATAACAATGTCGATTCGTTTTCATCTCCTTCCCTGTCCCTCCAGCTCTTGATGCCTTTCTCTTTTGTGAAAGACCCCTCTAGTTCTTATTACCTATCTTTTTATTTGGCTCTTCATTTTTCAGGTTTCTCATATAAGAAACCATGTAATATTTAAGCTTGTGTGTCTGACCTAGTCCATATAATATTATGGCCTCAAAGTGCAACTATTTACCCATAAACTGAGCAGGTAATTTCCCTGTCTTTGAATCTCACTTTGCTCATCTGTTAAGGGGGTGATAATACCAGTTTTATCAGATAAAAGTACAGTATGAAGTTCCTTTCCTACACCATGGGGAGAAAAACAAAGAATACAAATATGTCCCGGCTCCACTCCACCAAGGAGACAGGCAGCAACCAGGTAAACGGGCATAAACAAAACCACTGTAGGTACTGATATGTGCACTGGAGATTGTTTTAGTCTCTTTCCTGCAACACAATGCACAACAACCACAGCTTAAAAGGAGGAAGGGGGTTTTGGCTGATCATTTCAGTTCACAGCTGGGAGGTTTCAAGGTGGAAATGAAGTGGTCCCGGGACATGACAGAGAAAAGGGTGTTCAACCCATGGCACCATGAAGCTAAGAGAGAAAGGAGGAACCAGGGACAAGAAAATGTTTTTCCAGATTATGGCCCCTGCAGGGACTTACTTTCAAGCAGGCCCTGCCTCCTAACAGGGCATACAGCTACTGATTCCTCAATGGATGAGTCCTTGGAGTATGGTGCCCCCATGATCCAATCACCTTCCACACACTTGGAAGGTGACTTGGCTTGGGGGGACAATGAAATCTAAACCATAACAGAGCTACATCCAGTAGAGGGGTCAGAAGAGATGATGCTAGAGCAAGACCAAAAGGAGCAGCCACAAGGAGCACCAGAGGGAGGGCATGCCAGGCCATGGACAGCAGGGTAAATGCCTAAAGTGGGGATGCGCTGGCCCAGGGGCACTTGGGGCAGGAACGCGCTAAGAGAGAAAAGGACCAGGGGTGAAGGCAAGAGGCAGTCATGGGCAGACTGGACGGGCCTGCAGGGCCACAGTGAGAGATCTGGATTTCATTCTAAGCGTGGCTGAAAGACATAAGAACCTTAAAAGCAGGGTCACAACGCCAGTCAATCTCTCATCCTACTCTGCCCCATTTGCCATAACCCACAGTCTCCAAGCAAAACAGACAGCCAGGAGGAGTGAGCAATCTCACGGTGCCCTGAAACACCTAGGATAGCTGTGTCTGGCTCTCAGGACTGTTGGAGACACCAGAAGCACAGCAGAGAACTAACCAGCACCTCGGCTGTGGCACTGGGCAAATCCTGCATAAGACCCAGCCGTGCCTCATAAGATCCTGAGCAGAGAAGACTCAAGGGCCTGGGCTGGGCTGCCATCTGACAGAAGGGTACAGGAAAGAAAGGTCATCTGATGCACTGTCAATCAACAAATAAATGGGACTGAGTTCTGGCCACTGTGACCAAGGGACACTTTCAGTATGGTTCCATTCAGTCCCGACGATAGAGTCCAGCAAGAACAGGGGAGTGAGGCCCCTGAGATGGAGGCAGAGATTCCAAGGACATCCTGAAAATGAGCAGACGTAGCTCGTGGAAAAAGGAAGTACAGGCCAGTTGCTTCTCGAGTCCTCTCAGAATAGAGTCTGGCCAGAAGGCCTGGCTCTGGGAAATACATTCTTCATCACTGCTCCTGGAACTAAATACTCACAAAATGTTTGTCAGATACATTCTGGTGAACACCCTTCTCAACTATCCCTGCTACCCTCCTGAAGAGGTCTGAATTAGGGATCATAGCAGTTCCCCAGCTACCTGGAAAGACACCTTCCAGAACATGTGCTTGGAATCCTGACATTCTAGGAGGCCGAGGTAGGAGGATCACAACACGTTCCAGCCCAGCCTGGCCAAATGGACATCTTAGCTACTTAGTGAGACCTTGTCTCAAAAAATAAATAAGGGCTGGAGATGTAGCTCCGGGTGAAGGCCCTGGATTAATCACCTTTGCTAGGGGATGGGGGACAGTACCTTGCCTTAAGGGGCATTCAGAGCCAAATACATACAAATCCACATTTATCATGACTCTTGAGAAACATTATGTCCTGAAGAGCTAGGTTCTCCTCCGATGTCACCAAGAGCCCAGAGCCAAGTAACCATAGCCTTCCTTGGACAGGGCGGGAGCCTCCAATTTAGCATGGTTCCCTCCTCTCATTGCCTCTTCAAGACAAAGATTTGTCTTACGCCTGGGCTGTCATCTCTCTCATTTATGCTCCCTGCCTTGGCCCATAGGAATTAAGGATTGCTGTTTTGATGTTTGCTTCAAATTTGACTGTGTACACAATACACACATACACACATATCCATCTACACCACCATACTTTGGGCTTTAGCTCCTCTTTCCAGCCATTCTAAATGACTTTCCTGTATCAAAGGAAACTATAAACATGGATTTGACTTCTAGCTGGCCTGCCTTGCAGTTCAGATTGAAGTCTCTAAACTTCCATCCCCGTATCTGTGAGATGAGACTGCGTGCCCTCCTCATTGAGGAATAGGACAAACAACGTGTATGAAGCACTTGGCCCAAATAGGAAGTTTCTTTAAGAATGACAAGCATTCGATGTCAGGGTCTCACTTGTGCTCTTTAGGCTGCATTTTAAGGGTCACATTCCCTTTCCTACGGCTCTATTCTGTGCCAAGGAGGCTAGGGGAAAGCAAAAAACAATACAAAGCTAATCAGAAAATCCTTCCTACCCTTAAGACTCACACTCCCAGTAACTAAGTCAATCATCATACCATGTGGCATGTTCTATAATATGCGGAGGTAATGATGGAGTGACATCTTTAGATTTCTACAGGGACTCTAAAAGAAGTTATCTCTGTCTAGGAACATCAAAAGGTACTGAATTAGACAATGAGCCTTTGACATAGCCAATCAAGTTGATACAATCAAGCAGTCATCTCTGACTGCAGTGCCTTCCGGTGGGAGTAGGGGTTAGCACATGGGAGGGAGCTTGATAAGTATCTGATTAGTGAGTCAGTGAGTGAGTGAGTGACTGGATGTACAGATGGACAAACTGACAGGTGGATAGAGGGAAAAATGATTGGATGACAGGTGGGGTGGTGGATGGAAAGATGGCTGATAGATGACGATGGATAAGCAGACAGACAGACGGGTGACTCCATGGATCATGAATGCATGGACAAATGGGTGATTGTCTTCTTGAGCTCATACAGTCTCCATGCTAACTGAGTCTTCATCATAATTATCTTCTTCATCATCAACCTCAACCTCATCATCACCATTTATTGAGCATTTACTGTGAGCCAACCATTAGATGAGGGACCAAACACACTGCTCTCTACTGCCTCCTGTAAGCCTCACAGCACTGCCATTAAGCCTGGTACCTCCACCATACCCACTTGGGAGACGAGGACACTGAGGTTCTGAGGCAGAAGGTGGCCTACCCAAGGCTGTTCAGCTAATGTGTGGCAGAGATGAGCTGCAAGGAAGCCTGCACATCACTGCTAGTGTTCTGCACTCACTACTGGGCCTGCCACAGACATTGGTATTCAGGACACAGGACAAGACAAATGCTGTGTCTGTCGACCTCTGTCTTAGTTCACCCTCCCAGCCTGGGCTTCACAGCCGCTTTAAGGAACTCTGTCTTCCTTGTTGATTGAGGACTCTCCCAATGTCCCCTTTGCCCTCTCACCAAGCAGATGGTTTAATTACTTGAAATTATTTTTAAGCAAGGACAAGAAGGTGAATTCCCTCTCCACCCCACACCTAACTCACAAAATGGAAATTGAGTTGCCTATTTCTTTCCCAAACTAGCATTTTGTGATGCAATAGTTTCCTTTAAAAAAATTTTTTTTAAAAAACTGTTTTCTTCAACATTCTTCCAAAGGTTCCTCTTGGCAATAAAGGGCACTCAATGTCAGCCAGGTACTCAGAATTCTAAAATCAATTCATGGAGTGTTTATTGACCATCTATTATGTGCCAGCCTCTATCCCTAATTCTTAAAGAGTCATCAATAATAACCATTAATATTAATATAGTGCTGGCCAATATGCAAAGTGAATTAACATTTACAAAGAATTCATCTATTATTAAACCAAAGTTCTGAGGAGTTAAATAGCTTTGCTAAGCTACTACTAGAAAACAAGGAAGAAAACTGAAGCTATAAGGTTGGCCCTCCCGCCTAGGGCTCATCATTCCATGATATATACAAAGCTGTCAAAGGCAACAATAACTTCCAAACTAGAGTCACGTCTCCAAATACTGCAAGGACTCTCCATTGTCCATTTATTTGTGAATTGTTTGCCAGCTGCTAGTGCCACAAAGACAAATAAATCTGCATTGCTGCCCTTAAGAAAGGGAAGGTAGTTGGAGAAATGAGGAAGTAACAACATCAACTGTGAAGACTAATGTGTAGTGTATTAGAAGCAAAGCCAGTGCACTATAAGACAAACAGAAAGGGCATGAACTCCAATTTGGAGTAGGGGACAGTGCTGGAGATATAGTACAGTTCTCAGGACAGACTTTTTCCCTTGCTTTCTGGAACTCACTGTCCTCCTTTCTGAGACTGTATTAGTCAACTTTACTATTGCTAGCACACAATACCCAACATATCTTAAAAGATAAGATGTTTAATTTGGTTCATGGTTCAGGGAATTTAGTCCATGGTCATATGGCTCCAAGGCTAAAATATGGTAGAGAGACAAGCAGAACAAACTTGCTTAGTTCATGGAGGGCCAAAGATTTAGCTCAGTGGTTCTGGCACCTGTCTTGCTTAGTTCATGGAAAGCAGAGCAGAGAAATAGCACCAGAGAAGAAGGAGTCAGGGATCATATGCAGTACTCAAGACCATGCCTCCATGACCATCCAGAAGTGTGCTTTATTAATCCCCTGGGTGGCTCCCAAGCAATCAAGTTGACACAATGAAGCATAATCATAACAGAGACCCACTAGGTTCTGTGTGTCCTGATCACAAATTCTTTATTTTCCATCACACACATAGATTTTACAGCATAGCCACTGCTAAAAACTGGTGAGAAGAATGAACTTTTGCCCTTGCTTTCCAGACATGCTTTATCCAGTGGGTAAAACAAGATGATTGAAAAATTATTAGTTTGTACTATAAGAAATGGTCAATATTTGGCTACCTTTTACAGTCTCCATTATATATTGTTTAGCCAGCTATGTAGAGTATAGCAATTTGCTCCAGAGAAATCTTAGGAAGACATCATAACCCTACACAAATGGCCAGATATTGCATTTATGCCTCTCCACAGCCACATCCCTCCAGGTGGCCATGTGCACAACTGAAACTCTTGAGGAAATGAAGTAACAGGCATTTGCCATCATTATACCTACTATTAACTGAGTGCTTACTGCATTGTAACAATCGGCATTGTTTTAAGCACTCCACATGAAATTTCTGATTAATCCTTCCACATCTGAAGTAGATGCTATCATTACCCCACTCTTAAGATGAAGAAATCAAAGCACAAAGCCAGATGTAAGCGACTCAAGGTCACACAATTAGTATTAGGACAAAGACAAGCTTCCAAAACGCACACAGAGTGTTAGAACCCTTGTTCCCATCTGCATGGAGAGGTGGAGATTTTAATAATACACTCAGGCAGGATAGCTTTCAGTCCCAAGATTAGTCAAGTGAGTGTTTCATTAAAGCTGTTCTCCCTCCCCTTTAAAACACAGATGTGAAATCGAACCCCTTACTTTTGGAGGATGAAACTGTAAAGTCCATTCCCTTTGAGGACTAGATACATCTCTGCCACCCAGGAAGGAAATGTTTCCCAAGAAGGGGTGAGGTTGACACTGAGGGTGGGACCTGATTCCCCCATGGGGCAGACAGGATTTGAGACTTATTTTCACACCAGCCAGAACCAGAAACTGACAGAATGATTGTAAGGGACTTTGTGAGGTCTGGGGCACAAGCCAATATTTTTGAGGACCCAGGAGACAAAGTACAGCCCAGAGCTGGAAAGATCATTGTCGCCATCTTGTTTCCAGAATAGCCTTGCTCAGGTACGGGCACTTGGCATGCTGTGTATCCTTCTTCTGGCTGCTACACTGGCCTTTGATCCCCTTGATGGATTCCTGGCTGTCTCTAATAACTTCGGATAGTTCTCTTGAAATTTTAAGCATATGGTAATGTTAGCAAAAAATAATATCGTGGTTTCTCAAAGTCACACCTTTTGTTTCTATTTCCCACCTTGTGACTCTGGCTGATCTGAGGCTTAGATTCTTTATTAGTAGCATTAGTATTTCTTTCTGGTTAAATTAATTTCACCAACAGTATTTTATTAGACTAAGGGAAATGGAATGAATTTTTGATCAAATACAAATAGAACAGCTTTGAGAGCAAAGGTGACAAGGCAGAGCCAAGATGTCCCTGCAGCAAGTCAGGTGTGACATAATGACATCCTGACTTGGATTTGGTATTAAACAAATATTCGCTAGGGACTAAGAATATGGTTGTAAACAAGCTGGACATAGACATGCCCTCCCAAAGTTCCAAGCATCAGGACAACCAAGGAGAAAGATAAGTCACAGTGTACCTACAAGGTATTTGGCACAGAATTAGCTCGATGAGGTCTTATGAGCAGATAACTAAACACTGTATTATTCCAAGTTTCAAAACCTAGTTGCATAATCGATAATAACCGGCAAACTGGCTGAATTTTTATTAGCTTCTGAAATCTATTATAATCTCTTTATCTGAAAAAAGAGAGATGAGAGCAGTGAAATTCAAGTTCTTCATGTTTGAATGCTTTTGAGAGTGCGGATTCAAGAGAAATTAGCAGATATTTTAATTTTCCACTCTCTGGTCCCCCACGCTAATCAGGCTACCTCTGAAATATCCAGCAATAATTAACATCTGCCTGACGCTCTTGCAGTCTGCAAAGCCGCTTCCAGGGCATTATCTCTCATAGTCCCCACAACAACCTTGGGAGCTTGCAAAGCAATTTCACCGAGGTTATCACACCAGGTTCTTGAATTTTCATCCCTCGTTTCCCTGCGGCCCACATGCTAGCCAAGCCTGTCATTTTGGAGTTCTGCAGATGCAGCATGCTTTAACACTTCCCAGATTTTACATTTGTGTTTCCCTCTGCCAAGAAGGCAGCCCAGCCTTTCCTTATTCCACCAAGGAGCACCCTGTCTATGCCAGGAAACAAGCATCTGAGAGCAGGAAACCCCAGTGCTGATGCCCACGTCAGGGGAGACCACCCTGCCAATGGGCATAAGTTCTCTCCTGCAGCTAATCTAAATGTTAGGGCAAGCAATGACCCCAAAGAGTTTGTTCTTCTTTTAAAAATGTAGTACCTGGTACCGTGCAAATGGGTGGACCTGGGTTCAAATCCTGCCTTTGGAACTTACTATCTACATGGCCTCTGACAAATCTCTACACCTAATCCTGTATCTGCTCCTCTGTAGAAAAGGTCTTATAGTTTACAGATTCAATGTAAGCATTTAGGTGATTATTATTTAGGTGATTATTAAGTATAAATGATCATTGCTGAATTTATGAGAAAAAAACTGCTAAACAGAAGCTGTTATTAAGATTGACTACTTTCTTCACAGCAGCAAAAGAGCTAAGCTCATTTATCATCATCATCCTTATTACCGCTGTACTTGCTGTACTATTTACATTGTCATTTGTAGGGAAGAGCTTTTCTTACAGAGACTTTTCCTGTCCCATCTTGAAACATTTCTTCTCAGAGGAAGAAAGAGAAAGTATCTGTCTTGTCATGGGCAGGGTGGTAGCAGTGATGTGGGACATAGATCTTCCATTCCTCACAGTTGCACAAGCTGGCTCAAGAGGGACACAGAAAAGTCAACAAGACAAAGTGGACAGGGAAATGTTAATAGGAAGAGGGATCTGCACAGTCAAAGGCCCAGAGGCTAGAGACAGAGTGGCTTGTTTGTGGCACTTCAGATAGCGTGATCTCTTCTGCTCTAGGTAGGGGCTGCAGAAGTGGGAATGAAACAGGAAGCAGACCTGAGCAGAACTAAAATCCCAATGGTGCCTACTTTGTACCTCACAGACTTCTTAGCTACTGGTGTGCATTAATTTATTTAGTTCTCTCTCCAATCTCATAAATTAACTTCTGTTTTTAGTCCCATTTTGTAGAAGAGGAATGTCCAAGGTCACTGACTTGGTCTGTTTTGTGTTGCTATAACAAAATATGTAAGGCTGGGTAATGCACATGCCCAAGAAGTTTACTGGGTCATTATCTTTGGCTGGAAAATCTAAATAGCCTGGCACTAGCACAGACAAGAGGGTCCAGGCTGTACCACTACACAGCAGAGAAGGGAGGAAAGGCACACTTGGAAGGAAAAGAGATCAAGAGAGAAAATAAGAGTTGGGGGAGGGGTGAGGCTTGTTCTTTTCTAATAACCCATTTTTGAAGGAAGCAACTTGAACCTGGAAGATGTGCACTGATTCTGTCACAAGCATAGTTAGAACTTAATCATCTCCCTTGAGGCTCTGCCTCTTAAACATGTCAAAATATCAATACAGTTATACTGGGGATCAAACTACCAGTGCATGAATCTTTGGGAACCAACCACACCCAAACCACAGCAGCCATATAAGAAAGGTAGATCAGATCAAAACCCAGTCCCCAGCTCATGACCACTAAGCCAAGCAGGATTTATTCTTCTCCTTGTGTCCTGGACCAGCAAGAGGCCAGTCTCTCCAAAGTCATGACAAAGCAAGGCATCATCACCTGCTCAAATCAAGCTTGGGCAGGTCCAAAGTCACCTCCTTCCTGCCACTTCCCTGGGCGCAGAGGTGGGGTTTTAGAAGCACCCAAACGTAAAACCATTTCCATAAAATTATGCCTCCTTGACCTACATGTCATTCAGCTGTGTGCTTGGGCTGGAGGCACAAAAAACAATTTCTGCAACCAGAGAAAATTGCTTCCCAAGGCCCCCAGGTAATTAGACATTGTCCTCTGGGCATGGCCTGTTCCTTGTCCATCCAGCACAGATGCCGCCACTTCGACCCTGTGTCTGAGACAGAACATCCACGGGAGGGTGGCCTTGCAGGATGTGCAGGCGAGCTGCGTGTACCAGGGAATTTTCTAATGTTCTTGAACATCCAGATCTGGTGGATCCCTCCCTCTGCTGACCTAAGAGGGGGAGGGAAGCATACCCTGTGTGGGAAGACGTTACCTCTCAGCGTGCATATCCTCTCTCATCAAATTCCACGAATGAGGAATTTACAACCCACTCATATTTGCAAGTACCACTAAGGAAGATGAAGGGCCTGTATTCTTGACCCTCTACCTCATATCCCCTTGAGGCTGTCAATATTTAGGTACAAATGTTAAGCTTTTTACTTAGTAAAGCCCTTTAGTGCTTAAAGCCCTTCCATGACTCCCCATGGCCTCAAGACAAATCCACCTCTGACATGGCTGCAAAGTCACTGCAATCCAAAGCTGTCAGTTCTCTACCTCGTCCCAGCCAGGCCCTCCCCATTCTGTCCCCAGCAGGACAGTGCAGTCACGTAAGTGGGTAAGTAAGCATAGCGGTGACCACTTGAGCCAAAGGGAATCCTATAGCCTTCCCTTCTGGTTTTCAAAAGATCAGATCTTAGATTGGCAGCTATCTTAAAAACCTCACAGACACCTCTGCTACCCAGAATCTCCCCAGAAGGTGCCAGTCTGTGACCGCTCTTCATGTCAAGCTGCCACCATGTCTCTTGCCTCCTAGCCTTGGCATATTCTGCTCCCTGCCATCAGCACTCTCTGCTTCTCCACCACTTGATAGGCCACATCCTCCAAGTTACTGTGCACCTGCCTCCCCCTCCAAGAAGGCCTCTACAATCCCTGCTCAGGTTTGTTCCCTTGTCTTAACTGCTCCCACAGCATGCTGCCTTCTGCCACCAAGGAACTTCTCTCTGAGCACCCATCTGGCCTTTCCGCCAGCCTACGAGATACGGAAGGGCAGAAACATGTTCTCTGAGTACCATGACATCTACAGCCTGTGACAGGGTGCCTAGACACAGCACAGAGCAACTACCTGTGATTGAGGACAGCTGGCCTCAGTGCAGTTGGTGCAAAGACACGATCCTCCTTGCCCAGACTCTTTTGGGTTAAGCTGGTAATCAGCCAAAATAATACCCATTAAGCACTGCCTATATGCCAGCTGGTCTTCTAAGCACTTCATTTGTGTTCATCCATTTTATTCCCATGAGAACCCTAAGAAACAGGTATTGTTAGCCCAATTTACAGATGAAGAATACTGAGACAAAGAATTCAAGAAACTCAGCCAGGATCTCAAAGATAGGACTGAAAATGTGAGATTCTGGTTTCAGAACCAGTGCTCTCAAACTCTCCACTTTTCATAAGACATACTGCTCTAATAAGGGAACTGTCTACCACACTGAAAAGGAAACTGAATCCTATTTCTGAGTGCCCACTGCATGGCACGCTTGCTACTAATTTTTCACACAAGTCAAATCACTCCGTCTATTTAGCAAACCCTGTGGAAAGCTGTTATTATTTCTTATTGCACAGATAAGAAAGCTGAATTAAGTATCATGCCTAAGAAAGTAAATGAGGAATACAAATGCCGGCCTATCAGCCACCACAGAACGTAAAAAGAAAGAATTTCAAAGCAGCTACTGAGAGACATGGGGTTCCAAGAGAAGAAAGTAGAAAGAAGGGGTGAGATCAGTCATCATTCATACAATGGAGTCCCATGAAAATGACAGCAAGCAGATGAATGTTCCACAGAAAGCTCTGGGGAATCAATCCATCCATCCATCCATCCATCCATCCAATCACACTTTATTTCACAAACACTGGTGAACTGTGTACTTCTTGACAGTTCTCTAATATAGGCCCTTAAGGTTCAGGAAAAAATGATAGTCCTCTTCTCCCAGGTGCTCCCAGTGCAGTGACAAAGACCTAGAGGGGAACATTAAAAACAAGTGTTGACTACTTTTGCCAATGTGGTGCTTAGATCAATAAACCAAGTTCGAGGAAGGCTTTAGAAATAAAGTCTACCAGGACAAGAATAAGAGGTGGGAAGGCACTACAGACAGAAGAAAACAATGGTGAGATGCTACAGACAGAAGAAAGAGCACAGGTGCAGGGTGACTGGTGTGGGGGGACCTTTTTGGCCATGTGAGAACTTCACATTTTGACTGGTAAAGCTGAGGTCTCAAAGAGACTAATCATGGTCCACACCGCCTGTGTATGTGTATGTCTGAGAGAGAAAGAGAGTGTGTGTGTGTGTGTGTGTGTGTGTGTGTGTGCGTGCACACGTGCATGTGTATGTATGTGTGTGTAAATACTGGAACATACAGAGCCAAACTGTGACTGGCATCTGGCCATAGGGCACAGCTGTGTCATCACCTAGGCCCCTTTGCTATGCCCACTACACTCATTTATGTTACTTGCCTGGTCCCTATTACTCTTTGAGCTTCCACGTTCTAGTGTAGAGCCATGAAAGTGAGCAGGGAGTGTGAAATGACTCCTGCTGTTGCTTTTGGCTGATTTATTTAGTAAGTTCGCGGCATATGGAGCCCAAGGAATGGGTCTCCAGACGTCAGGAGCCTGACCCAGGCTCGGGCACACAATTGGGAACCACTAAGTTGATGTTGAACTGAATTGGATTCACATGGAAAATTCTAGCAGAAAACCTCTTCTTTTTTTTTTTTTTTTTTTTTTTTCAGGTTTTTTGAGACAGGGTCTCGCTTTGTGGTTCAGGCTGGCCCTGAGCTCAGCCTCAAACTCACATCACAATCCTCCTGCCTCTGCCTCCCAAGTGCTGGGATGACAGGCGTGAGCCACCACGCCCGGCACTGTGGTATGTGGTACTGGTTGCTGCTGGGTGTGAGTCTCCACACCCAGTATTGTTATGTGGTTACCG